>CM051235.1:602041738-602311738 GCA_027917425.1 Gastrophryne carolinensis
AGTGACATGTTAGGTGTCTCTTCTGTCTTTCTATACATTTCTATGACATCAGCAGATAGCAAATGTTGTATTTATTTATTTATTCTTTCTTTTTTTTTTTTGGTTGGACGTTCGGGGCCTTTGTCAGCAGCAGCAGCAGCAGCAGCGCTCATTCTGCATGGCCAGATATACGAGCCTTGTAATGTTCTGCCATATTTTCTAGGAGCTGAGCAGTTATTTTGTGGCCCCTGGAAATGAGAAATGGCTTCTTATGTTTCTCTAGGTGCCCACAGAGCCTGCCTGGCATCACCTACCGCAGCCTCACCTGTCTGTCTTGTCTGTCTGTCTGTCCAGCCATCCTGATCCCAGCTCCATGGACACACAAAAGCTTCATTTCGTTAGATTTCATTTGGATCAAGCATCTGGTGTTAAAAATACGACACGGATTTAACTTAAGAGCCTCTCGGCGGGTCATATCCATGCGCAGATACATCTATTCGGTATTTTTTGTTTTACATGAGATATAAAATTATATATAACATCTAAAAGTAATTAAAAAAAAAGGCAAAATAAATCAGAGAATAAGGCAGAATAAAAAACATGGAAATAATAACATTCGTGCTATCATCACCAGTTACCAGCGAAAGCCTCCTCCGACAGAAATATAGGCAAATAAATAGACAATATAAAGGAGCAAATACAATAAAATAAAAGAACAATCGAAAGGTAATAGAAGCTCTTGTCTTACCTGATTTTCTTGGACATTTTTTCTCTGTTTCTATGAACTAAGAGTTTTGAAATAGAAACAAATAAATAAGAGAAATAAAAAGAAATGTGATTATGTGTTGTTGTGGTTGTTTTGCTTTTTTGAGTTTTGCATTGGTTTCTTGCATTAGCCTGATTCAATAAAGGCTGGCTGTTGTGCCTGCGTATAATGTAATTTAAAAAAATATATATGGCCAAACAAATGATAGGTGGGGGGAGAAAGTGACAAGAGAGGCATGAGGCATTCTAATTCTGCTGGGCTCCACCTCCCAGCCCAGCCTGGTAATTAATGGAGCTCCCAGCCTGAAAGCTGCTGCATAAGGCACCGAGAGGCACCGAGAGAGAGCCAGAGACATGCCATTGGAGATAATTGATTACATCCAAATCAACAATAACTTGTTAGCCCCAGTCAATGTATCAGTCCCTCAGTTTTTTCACTTTCTCTCTCCCTGGCTGAAGGATGAGGGCAAGTTGGAAGTAGTCTGAGAAAGCCAAGGAACCTTTTCTTTGAAGCTTAGACTGGGATTCGAATGTTCAATACAAAAAAAAGAAGAAGTCATAGGCTGTGGAGACCTTAACAGCTTCATGACATCACCCTCCTCCTTTTAAATTTCGTTTTTTTTTTTTTACCTTGCCCTATACTGTCTACATAAGCCAGCAAGGAAGAGCTTGGAGTTGTCCCCACCAACAGAACTTTTCTTCTTGAAGCTCAAAATGACTTCCAAAGAAGAAGCCAAAACATCTCCGGTGGAGGAGAGAAGAAGAAACGCTCTGGACCACTTGCCACCTCCTGCCAACTCCAACAAGCCCTTGACACCCTTCAGCATCGAGGACATCCTGAGCAAGCCCTCAGTCAGGAGAAGTTACACCATCTGTGGGACAGCTCACCTACTGTCTTCTTCTGAAAAACCCCCTCCTGCAGGGCTACCTCTGTCCAGCAGAGCTCTGCTCTCCCAGACCTCACCTCTCTGTGCCCTAGAGGAGCTGGCCAGCAAGACCTTCAAAGGTTTGGAAGTCAGTGTCCTACAAGCTGCTGAAGGTAGGTCCCTATTTGGTTTAAAGAATTATAAACACACACTCATATAATATATATATTTAAAGCCATATAATAATATTTCATTTTTATTGCAATATATATATATATATATATATATATATATATATATATATCCACAGCAGCTATAATTATTTTATTTGTCCTTCAAAGGGTCCAAAACTCATCATATTTGACCTTATTTTTACTTCATTATATTTTGTTTTTTTTGGTGCTTTTTTCCACCCCCCAAAATTACTTTTTTTTTTTTTTTCTCATCCTCAACTTTCTGTCAATAAATTTTTTATTGAATAAAGCGCATCAGCTTAATACAAAACGACTGGATAACACACCATTTGACTTTTATTAGGTTATTTAGAGCTCTATTTGTGCTTATCTTTTTTTTAAACTTGACACACACAAACTTTATTTAAAATGCACTCATTTTCTTTTTATTTAAGTTCATTAGATTTTGGTATTTGTGCTTTTTTAACTTTTTTTTCACCCAGAAATAATATCCTGTATTATCAAACACACCATTAGATTTTTTTTTATTAAGTTCATGCTAATTTGCTTGTGTTTTTTTCTACATTGTTTCCAGTATCCTATGCCATAAAAATGTTGGAATTGTTGAATTAAGCATATTTTGTGCTTTTTTTTTACTTTTCCACACAGAAATGTTTATATTATTTAACACAATTTTGGTAATTTTTTTTTTTACTTCCCCCAGAAATTCAACACAACTTTGGATTTTTATGTTGTTGTGTAAAATATAATTCACCCAAATTCTGGTCATATATCTTTTTAAAGGGTAACTTTCAAACGTGTATGAAACTGGTTGACTGGAATTATTGTGGGACTTTTGACTATTATGCTAAAATACTGCAGTTATTTTTTGCAGTTTCTGAAGAAACTCAAAAATCACATGATTGCCTCTGTTGATTGTGTCATTATGTCATTAACATGTTAATTGACCCAGTTGTTTCTAACATCCCAATATGTTATAATGATTATATATATTACATATTTCTTGACATTATTGGGGTATTTTCCGAAAGTCATTTTATTAGCATATTAGGTCACTGTAGTTAGGTCATTTAGTATTTGGGTTAGGTATTAACAGTAGTCATTTATTATAAATTGCCCTATTTTTTTTATTACAACCAGGTGATTAAAAGGCTGCCCAAAAATCATTTAATGCCACACCAGGTTATATTTTTGAGTTTATACCTTTCAAATTTCAGAAGCACATTGGTGCATTGTATTTTTAAGTTTAGACCTTTTTTAAATTCCAGAAGCACTCTGGTGAATTGTATTTTTGAATTTAGACCATTCAAAGACCAGGAGCCCATAGGTCCATTGTATTTTTTGGTTTAGACCTTTCAAATTTCAGAAACACATTGGTCCATTATATTTTCCAGTTAGGACCCTTCAAATTCTAGAAGCACAGTGGTCCATTGCATTATTGAGTTTAGACCCTTCAAATTCTAGAAGCACATTGGTCCATTATATTATTGCATTTCGACCCTTCAAATTCCAGAAGCACATTAGTCTGTTATAGCCAAGTTTGATTTGTTTATTTTGTCTGCACATGCTGCCCAACAGTAGCATTGTATTACACATCATCTTTGAACGTGTGTGATGTCATTAATCAAAATTGGGCATGGCCATTGTTTTTTTTTTCACAATTTTTCCAGAATAGACAACAACAAAATACTGTTGGTAATTTGTATCTTAAATACAATTACAGAAATATTTTTAGTAGCCATAGAGGAAGAGGTAGGAGGTAGAATAAGTAGGCATTTGTATTTGTAATGTCATTTGTTATGACGTAGTGTTTTCTTCCTTTTTTTTCTTTTCAAGCACATAATTGCTACATTTCATAAAGAAAAAAATTAATGATTTCTAGAACTGGTGAATTATGCTCCTTGCTCTCCAGAGGGCAATATTCAGGGAACATAGGATAGGTCTGAGAATAGGGCAGTAGAAAACTACTACTGATGATGTCTGCCGTAGTTAGAAACAACGTTCTACGATACTGGATTCGTTATGCAGTTCAAACATTAAAAAATTCCAAAGTTTTTTTAATCGAATAGCCAGAATCCGCCTCGAATAAATTATCAGAAGCAAATGTTTACATATATATATATATATATATATATATATATATATATATATATATATACACGGGAAATGCTTTGTTGAAAGCCTAGGCCTAGGAATTAGAAGAAAACATTGAGACCCATTCAAGGATACTTAAGGCTGATAGGAGAGACTCACCGGTGACTGTCCAGTCTCTTGTCTGGTTTGGGTCACTGGTATGGGGTAGGTTAACCAAAGGCCATGTTATTGAATGGATAAAACTTCGGCCTTGTACTGGATTGTGATGGGTTTTTTTTAAGCGTTCATGCTTCCTCTGTAAATGGAAAGAGAGTTTAGCATGGCCACTTGAAGGTCTATGTCTTATTGGTCTTCTTTTATTCGTTGATTACTGGACTTGATACTAGATTTCTATATCTAACTTAAAAATTTTGTCAACGAGTGCTATTTGCTCAATTCCAAAACCCCAATCTACCATAGCCAAGGCAAGGAAATCACATACGTTGAAGATACAACACCTTTTTTAAAAGATGGGTAATGGTGAATGAAAAAAATAGTAGCATACTATTGGATAGGGAGACTCATTTCCAGGAAATCTAATTCTGGAATCCTTGGTTCCAATTCCGGGGGAATGGGGGGGAGGGCTGGGGGGCATGATGCAAATTCAAACTTTCTCTTTTTTTTTTACTTTCTTTCTTTCTTCTTTCCTTTAATCTACCTTTCTTTTTTGGATGACTATAAGTGTTATGGTTGCTAATGGATAACCGTTATTAATTATTGTATACATTTGAATGTACTTCATTGTTTGTTTTCTTGCAATATTCAATAAATACGTTTGAAGTACAAAAATCTCAATCGTTTAAAACAACAAAAATAATGATGCCACGATCTTCTACTTTCAGGGCGAGACGGTATGACCATTTTTGGCCAGAGACAGACCCCGAAAAAGAGGAGGAAGTCCAGAACGGCCTTCACCAACCATCAGATTTATGAGCTCGAGAAAAGATTTCTCTACCAGAAGTACCTGTCTCCAGCGGATAGAGACCAAATAGCCCAGCAATTGGGACTGACCAATGCCCAGGTCATCACCTGGTTCCAAAACAGAAGAGCCAAACTCAAAAGAGACTTAGAGGAGATGAAAGCAGATGTAGAGTCAGCCAGGAAACTCAGTCCGACAGTAGAAGCGGTCCTCACAATATCAGAACTGGACGAGACAGAGTCTCTGGGCAATGGGGAGGGCAGATCGGCCAATTGTCTCACCATGTCCCCCTCATCCCCCCTCACAGATCAGCACACAAGCAAAGAGTGCTCGGAAGATGAAGAGGACGTGGAAATTGATGTCGACGACTGACATTTTTATTTTATTTTATTTTTTTACATCATAATTCAAAAAAGACTAAAATGAAAGCAAGATCGGACGGTTCATTTTATGCTGCACTTCTTTCATATAAACCAGATCTCACAAAGTTATACCTTACCCCCTCCCCAAGGCAGTTTTCTTTTTCTATGAAAGCAATAATTAACATAAGAAAGACTTAAATTGCTACGGCTGCCCAATCAGGTACTTTTTTTTTTTTTTTTGGGTTAACTATTAAAAAAAATTATATATAATTATTATGTTTTTTTTTTGGAATGATGCAATTGTGGATGGCTTCTGTATACAAAAATATTTAAACATATTTTTTTAAAGCTCTTTTTTTAATCCCTATAGATAATTGACTCATCTCACGTTTGGGACAAATCATAAATAATATTTTCAGACACTTTTATTTATCTATTTTAATGCATTTGCTCTTAATTTTTCTTGCATGTATTATTATGCACGATTTTTTGTATTGCGTTGCCTTTATTTTGTTATTTTTTGTTTGTGTTTATTTTTTTTTACTCTCTGTGGATGTCAGTGTATTTGCTTTTCTAATATATTAAATGCATTTTCTTTTAAAGCATTTTCTATTTAATTATAAGGTATGATAGGCTGCATCTATTTTTAATTCTCAGCTACCAAATGCTTTTTTTTGTTTTGTTTTTCCTAATCAATCTTGCCTTTCATAATATTAATACCAAGGATGTGGAGACAATGATTTTTACTTTTTTTTATAACTTTGCATGATACAATGAACTACAATAAATTAATATTGGAGGTAAAAAATGACATTTAAATGTACATATAATAATTTGTCAGACATGTAAAAGACATTTTAAAGGCCTGCTATTTAAATTTAAGCACCACAAATAGT
The DNA here is from genome assembly GCA_027917425.1 of Gastrophryne carolinensis. Lineage (NCBI taxonomy): Eukaryota > Metazoa > Chordata > Amphibia > Anura > Microhylidae > Gastrophryne > Gastrophryne carolinensis. Next base: position 602,047,853 of record CM051235.1, read on the forward strand.
ACCGGTTTGTTTATCTAATTTGGTTATTGTACAGATATTTTTTTTTTTCAAATCCAATAAAATAAAATACATTTTAATAATACTCCAGGTGTATTCTCCCTTATCCTTTAATGAAATTATTTCGATGTCACTTTTGCAACTATACTATTGATTATACTTTATAGTATTGCTCAATTTTAATCCTTAAAAATGGAAACAATTGTGACAAGATTTGTCTGTTTAAGTCAGTTAGGTTATTTATCATTTATTATTTTCTTACTATTCTTATATTTCACAGTTACAAAGTTAATTTAAATGCAAAAAAATACAGCAACACAATCTTTCTTACATTTCCTTCTTATTTCTGTTTCTATCTTTCTCTCTCACTCTTTCTCTTGATTTAATATTTACTTACTATTTTTATATTTCGCAAAATTGCTCAATTAATTTAAATGCAAAAAAATACAGTAAAAATATTCCTATTTCTGTTTCTTTTTTTCTATCGCTTTCTGTAAATTTTAATTTAATATCTATTTATTCTATTCTTATATTTACTTTAGTTACAAATTCTCTTTCTTTCTTTCTCTTTCTTTAACTTTTAATTTAATATTTACTTAGTATTATATTTCAAATTAATTTAACTGAGAAAAATACAGTTTCTTTCCTTTTTTCTGTTTGTTTCGTTCTTCTTTCGCTCTCCTTATTTAATATTTATTTACTATTCTTTTACTTCGCAGTGCTACAAATTTACATTTTAGTTTCAGTTTAGTACAGTTTAGTTTCCTCTCTTTCTTTCTTTTTCACCGTCCTTTGATTTCTTTCTTCTTTCCTATCTTTTTCCTTTCTTCAATCATTTTGCTAACATATAATTTAATAATCATATTGAATATTTTACTTTTATTTTTCTTACATTGCTACTTTAAAAAATAGAGAAGATGAGAATAGAGAAAAAAAAAGAATATTTATTTCTATGTTAAATACTTTTTCTATTTTCTTAATATTTCCAGTGCATTGTGTTTTTTTTTACTGAAATGAAATGTGTTTTAGTGGATTTTAGCTTTTTGAGCTTGCTAAGGATAAGCAGTGATGTTATTTCTAAAGTGTGCCTTGCCTTTTTGACCCAGTAAGGCATGATTTGCTTCTCTTAGCAAAATTTATGTGAGAAGCTCCAATCTGGTGAGTCTGTGTGTGTGTGTGTATATAGAGGGGGTGTAAAGGGAAGGTAAAAAAAAAAAAGCAAAACAAAAAAAAAACTGAGTTTTGGGCCAGTTTCTCTGAGGCTATATAAATCTCTCCCCTTCTTTGAAAATAGATGGGGCTATAATTTTAGCGTAAAGCATGGAAACTGGGGACAAATGAGACCCCTTCCCTGATGTGACAAGTGACAATGGCCCGTGTACAGCCTCCTGCAGCTCTCAATGCTGAGACAAGCGTGGCCCTTCAGAGAAAAAGACGAAAGCTGTTTGGAGGCCATATGGTTTGTGAATTTTCTTCACAATTTTTCGACAATTTGATGGATTGGGTTAACCCTGCTCAGACTGTTTAAGTCCACTTTACAATGGCGGTAATGAATACATGGCTCTCTTCAGAGGGGGCATCTGTGCTGCTCCTTGTGTTGGCTGCCATTCTCAGCAAGTCTATGAATGACAATGAAACCCTCTATAGCTCTACTGCTGCTCTTTCTGTTTTTTTTTTTTGGAGGGAGTAATAAGTATAAATCTGACTTCAGTTCAGAGTCTTCTTCCATCTTCCTCCCCTCCTCTTACACACACAGGCCTATCGTTACAATGACTTAAGTGTTAGCTCCTGGGACAGATCTAGTTAAAGGCTTTGTGTTTGTTTTCTTTTTCTTTTACTTTCTCCCCCCTCTTTGGCTTTTATCCCTTTGTTTTTACAAGGGTTTAATGAGGCTGAAAACACTCAGATTCAATGGAGTCAAAGAATAGAAAAGAGAGAAAGGAGTTGAGTTAATTCGGGTTAGTGCTTTTGTCTGAGCTGTGTGGGGAGGAGATGGATGAGCGCACAATACAATGAGGACCCTCGGCTGGACCGCACGTGGCGCCTACTACCAAGGACTCATTGAGATACCCACTCATATAGCCATTCATATTTCTACTTATATGGCCATTAATAACTCAAAGTATTTATCCATCCTTCTATATACCCATGCCCTATAATAAACCCATTCAAATACTCATTCTCATGCTTACATAACTATGCTATACCAAATATATACAATATGCATATGCCCGCTCATATATTCATGCTTCTATATACCCATGCCCTATAATATACCCATTCAAATACTCATTCTCATGCTTACATAACTATGCTATACCAAATATATACAATATGCATATGCCCACTCATATATTCATGCTTCTATATACCCATGCCCTATAATATACCCATTCAAATACTCATTCTCATGCTTACATAACTATGCTATACCAAATATATACAATATGCATATGCCCGCTCATATATTCATGCTTCTATATACCCATGCCCCATAATATACCCATTCAAATAATACTCATTTATATATTCACATACCTATACTATTCCAACATATACCATATGTATATGCCCACCTGTATATCCATTCATATTTCAACTTATATAGCTATTAATAAACCCAAATATGTATCTACCCCACCTATATACCCATGCCCTATAATATAACTATTCACATACTCATTCTCATGCTTACATAACTATGCTATACCAAATATATAAAATATGAATATGGCCGCTCATATATTCATGCTTCTATATACCCATGCCCTATAATATACCCATTCAAATAATACTCATTTATATATTCACATACCTATACTATTCCAACATATACAATATGTATATGCCCACCTGTATATCCATTCATATTTCTACTTATATAGCTATTAATAAACCCAAATATTTATCTACCCCACCTATATACCCATGCCCTATAATATAACTATTCACATACTCGATCATATAGTTACAAAATATATACAATATGTATATACCCAATTATTTATCTATCCTTACATATACCCATCTATATACTGTTTTATATACTCATTCATAAACTCACTTAGATACCCATACTATAACAAAATATATACAATACGTATATGGCCACTCATATATCCTTTCATATTTCTACTTCTATAGCTATTAATAACTCCAAGTACTTATTCATCCGTCTATATACCCATGCCCTATAATATACCCATTTATATACTCATTTATATACTCATTCCTATACTTATACTATACTATACCAAAATATATACAATATGCATATGCCCACTCAAATATCCATTCATATTTCTACTTATATAGCCATTAATAACTCCAAGTATTTATGCATCCTTCTATATATCCATGCCCTATAATATTCCCATCTATAAACTGATTTATATATTCATTCAAATACTCACTTAGATACCTATACTATACCAAAATATATACAATATGTATATGTCCACTCATATATACATTCATATTTCTACTTCTATAGCCAGTAATAACTCCAAGTATTTCTCCATCCTTCTATATACCCATGCCCTAAAATATACCCCCATTCATATACTAATTTATATACTCATTCCTATACTTATACTATACTATTCCAAAATATATACAATATGTATATGTCCACTCATATATCCATTCACATTTCTACTTCTATAGCCAGTTATAACTCCAAATATTTAACCATCCTTCTATATACCAATGCCCTATAATATACCCATTCAAATTCTCATATATATACTCACATACCTATACTATACCAAAATATATACATTACCTATATGCCCATTCATATGTTCATTCACATTTCTACTTATATAGCCATTAATAAATGTGAGTATTTATCTATCCTCCTATTTACTAATGCCCTGTAATATACCTAGTCATATACTTGCTCATATACTCACAAAATATATACAATATATATATATATATATACCCAATTATTTATCTATCCTTCCATATAGCCATTATATGCCCTATAATATACCCATCTATATACTGATTTATATACTTATTCATATACTCACTTAGATACCCATACTATACCAAAATATATACAATATGTATATGTCCACTCATACATCCATGCATATTTCTTATATAGCCATTAATAAACGTGAGTATTTACCCATCCTGCCATATACCCATGCACTATAATATACCCATCCATATACTCAGATATGTATACCATACCAAAATATATACAATATGTATATGCCCACCCATATAGCATGCATATTTATACTCATATAGCCATTAATAAACGTTTAATCCATCCTTCTATATTCCCATGCACTATAATATACCCATTCATATCCTCATTTATATACTCATTCATACAGTATTATCACTTACATACCTACACTATATACCCAGTCATATACACATTCATATTTTCATATTTCTGTTTATAGCTTATTAAATAACTTAAATAGCTATATTATATTTTATATTTAAGTATTTATCCATCCAAATATCTTCTCATGTCCTGTAATATACCCATTCATATACTGATTTACTACCCATTCATGTACTCACATATATATCCTACCAACAAATGTATCCATCCATCTATATATACACATAAACACCTGATAAAATAAACACCCATTTACTGATTTATATATCCATTCATATACAGTATGCACATATATACCCATACTATACCAAAATATATGTGTATGCCCACCCATATATACATTCATATTTCTGGGTATATAGCAATTAATAAAACCAAATATTTTTCCATCCGTCTATATATTCATGCCCTATAACATTCATATATTGATTTATATACCCATTCATATACACACATAATACCCATACTATAATAAAATAAATATATTATGTATATGCCCACATATATCAGTCCATATGTCTGTGTATAGCAATCAATAAACCCAAGTATTTATCCATTCATTTATATATACATACACATATAAGTTCAAAAACTCAAACAATAAACAATACTGTACCAATGAATATACAGTGAGTACTGTATAAATATAATTATTAATATTTCTACTTATATTGCCATTAAAGAAGCACTTTCTCAAAATTGTGTAGTATTAGAAACCCATATAAACACGGCGGCTAATGAGAGAAGGGGTCACTTATATACCCAAACTGAACCCCAACCAACCTTGTGGTTTTCTTCTCGAATAAAATTCGGGGGTGACAGGTTTGAGTGTATGGGGGGGGGGGGGGGCAGAACCTGTCACTTCTGATTCCTCTTCCTTCCATTAAAAGTAAGAAACCAGCCTGGCTGGATATTTCTTGATGTCAGGTGTATAAGTGACCCCTCCTCTCGGTCCAGCATTTTTATATGGATTTTTACCATTGGGCTGTTTTTTCACAATAGTCCCCCTTCAATAAACACAAGCTTTTATGCATCAATTTAACAAACTATGTATATGTCCAGTAAAATACCAATTAATTTACTTATGTATATACCTATACGTATAATCACATACATATTCATACTATCCATACTCATACTATACTTATCCATAATATACATACCAATACTTTACATACCCATAATATAAATACTCATACTATACCTACCCATACTATACATACCATAGTTACACAGTAAATATGGTTGATTATTTTTATTTATTTTTTATTTATTTTTATTTTTTTCCGATAACAGCTAATAGTAACTGTTAATGTCATTTTCTTCTAAATAAGCATCTAATCCTTTTTTGAAGCTGTCAGCGGCTGTTGCTGTAACAAGCTTCTGTGAGAGGCTATTTCACAGATTTATAGTTCTTATGGTAAAAAATGATACATAGGGAGCGCCCCCTTGTCTTTAGAGAGGACCTGAAATAGTGTTTGTCCATTTATATTTTTACACAAGTTAATCAGTTGTCTCCTCTCAAGACTAAGCAGATTTTATTTAATCTTGTAATCTTTCCTCATAACTAAGATCCTTCATTCCCCTTATTAGTTTGGTGACTCTCCTCTGCTCCCTTTCCATAGTCAGAGAGTCCTTTCTATGAACTGGTGTCCAGAACTGGACGGCATATTTCTCCACGTTGAACTTCATTTGTCAAGTGGATGCCCAGACACATATCTTTGTGTCATCTTCAAAAATAGAGACAGTGCTTTAAATTTCATCTTCTATGCTTTTTATAAACAAGTTGAATAATAGTGGGCCCAGCACTGAACCCTGGGGTACACGGCTTACAACCGGTAACCATTCAGAGTAGGTATCATTAACCACAACTCTCTGCACACCATCCTTCAGCCAGTTTTCAATCCAGTTACAAACTATATTTTCTAACCCTGAAGATCTCCATTTCCCCAATAAGCATCTATGGGGGACAGTGTCAAATACTTTTGCAAAATCCAGAAAAACTATAACTGCAGCCGCCCCTCTGTCCAGACTTCTACTCACCTCCTCATGGAAGCCAATCAGGTTAGTCTGGCAGCTTCTGTTCTTAGTAAAACCGGCTGGTTGTCACTTATATAATTATGCATAGCTACATATTCGTGTATGTAGTCCCTTAGTAAAACCCTCAAGCAAATTTCCCACAATGGATGTTAAACTTACAGGTCTGTAATTACCAGGAGAAGACCTAGAGCCCTTATTAAAAATGGGCACCACATTTGCCTTGCGCCAGCCACTTGGCACTCTATACCAGTCTTTAAAGATCAAAAACAGGGGTGGTAAAATAACTGAGCTGAGTTCTTTAAGAACTCTTGGGTGAAATCCATCTGGTCCTGTTCCAATTTAGTTTTCTTCTAATGTATATATTTAAAAAATGTTTAGGGTTTGTTTTGCTTTCTTTGGCCACACCTCTCTAATTTTGTGCTGTTGGCAACCTTATTTCTTTATTACATGCTTTATTTACTAATTTATACTTTTCAAGTGTTACAGCTGAGAGCTCAGCCTTGTAATGTTTAAATGCCCTTTTCTTGTTCTTTTAACCACAGGTGTCAGCCATGAGGGGTTTAATTTTAGCCGCTTATATTTGTTACCCATAGAAATAACTTTTGCAACTGTGTTACTCACAATTGATTTAAACTACTCCCATTTAGCATCTGTACCCTTATTCCTCAACAGATGCTCCCAGTCTATGTCCTGGAGTGCAGCTCAGAGCCTGGGAAAGTTGGCCTTCCTAAAATTCTGTGTTTTTGGCCTCCCAGACAGGAAATCTTTCTTGCAGTTTATGTTGAATACAACTATATTGTGGTCCCTATTACCAAGAACTGCTACCGTCCCTATCGGGTCATCATTATTTGATATTACCAGATCCAAAAGAACATCACCCCTAGTAGGTGCCTCCATTAACTGATTGATATAGTTATCTTGTAGCAAGCTGAGGAAGGTTCTCCCCTTGTAGTAGAAGCAAAACCGTGTCTCCAGCCGAAACCTGGGTAGTTGAAGTCCCCCATCACCACCACTGTACCTGCCTGTGACGCCCACTCTATCTATTTATGCAGTTGACCCTCTATTTCCTACACAGTTGATTCTGGTGTAGTTCTCGTCTATTGATTACACCAAATTGTATTTTAACTTTGTTCCCATTTCCCTGCACATCTACCCACAAGGATTCTACATCCTCACAATCTTCTGCTAGTATCCCCTCATTAATATACCTATTTGCTCTGTCTTTCCGAAAGAGAGCAAAACCTTGAAGATTAACAGTCCAGTCATGTGTGGAATCCAGCCATGTCTCAGCCACACCAATAACATCAATATTATCATCCAGTACCAAAGCCTCAAGCTCTCCCACTTTACTTGCGAGACTTCTGGCATTTGTAAACATACACTTTAAGTTCCTATCTAGTTTGACACATTGAGCCTTAGTATTAGCTTCTGCAGTAATGCATCCGCCTAATTTATCACTGCTGGTTTGCAACACATCTCCTTATCCATCATAGCAGTCCTCCCCCCATCTAATTCTCCACTCACCATCATATGCTTTCCCCTAAGTAAACTTTCTTCCCTCATGTTAGGGAGAGCAGTATCCGCTAGGGCTGACATGTCTGAAACTTACACTCTTGCATCATTACCCAACCTGGCAATTATGCTAGGGTGCATAGACACAGGTATGGCCTTTTTTTTTCTTTGCTCCCATTCTACTCCCTCTATCTTCTTTTACCCAGCCACCTATTTGCTCCTCATGACCCATTATTTTACCCTCTGTTTCTATCCCAATTAATGCCTGCTCAATGAGCAGAATGCCCTTTTCATATTATCAGTCTCCCTCAGTGTTGTATTTTGTGCCTCGATATCTCTAACCTGAGCTTCCAAGGTTGCAATATGATCACATTTACCAGAGTGGTATTCACCCTGGAACTGCTGCTCCTGAAGTATATACATATAACAAATTGTGCACTGAAGTATACCTCCAATGTTGCTCGCAATTATCCCAGTTACAAGAACAGCAGTGAAAACACAATTTTAGTGCTCACAGTTGCAGCAACTTTGGCTTTTAACTTCCTATTTTAGTTCTATAACACTTAGGCAATAAACTCTTAAACGTCCCTCAATATAAAGTCTCTTAATAAAAAGTCCCCTCACTTATAATACAACTTCTTTTGAAAATACAACCAGAAGCCGCAAGAGCTCCAAAACTCACTTTAAAACATTCTTACTTATAATAAAGCAATACTTCCCTTTACCAGTGTCAGTCTGTGGCTAGTCTGGCAAAACAGACTATACATTCCCATACTATACCTACCCATACTATACTTACCTATACTTTACATACCCATACTTTACACACACCTATACTTTACATACCCATACTATACATACCCATATTATACATACCTATTCTGTAAATACCCATACTATACCTACCAATGCTATAAATACCCATACTATACCTACCCATACTATACCTACCAATACTATAAATACCCATACTATACCTACTCATACTATAAATACTCATACTATACCTACCCATACTATACATACCTATACTTTACATACCCAAACTATAAATACACATACTATAAATACCAATACTATAAATACCAATACTATACCTACCCATACTATAAATACCCGTACTGTACCTACCCATACTATACACACCTATACTTTACACACCCATACTATAAATACACATTCTATAAAAATCCATACTATGCCTACCCGCACTATAAATACCCATACTATACATACCCATACTATACCTACCCATACTATATACACTCTTACTTACATACTGTAAATGCCCATACTCTAAATACTCATACTATACATACCCATACTATACATACCTATACTTTACATACCCATACTATACATACCCATATTATACATACCTATACTGTAAATACCCATACTATACCTACCAATGCTATAAATACCCATACTATACCTACCCATACTATACCTACCAATACTATACATACCCATACTATACCTACTCATACTATAAATACTCATACTATACCTAACCATACTATACATACCTATACTTTACATGCCCAAACTATAAATACCCATACTATAAATACCAACACTATACCTACCCATACTATAAATACCCATACTATAAATATCAATACTATACCTACCCATACTATAGATACCCATACTTTACCTACCCATGCTATACATACCTATACTTTACACACCCATACTATAAATACTCATACTATACATACCCATACTATACCTACCCATACTAAAAATACCCATACTATATACACTCTAACTTACATACTTTAAATGCCCGTACTCTAAATACTATAAATACACATACTATACCTACCTACCTATACTATAAATACCCATACTATACCTACTCATACTATAAATACTCATACTATACCTACCCATACTATACATTGCTATACTTTACATGCCCAAACTATAAATACCCATACTATAAATATCCATACTATAAATACTCATACTACATCTACCCATATTATAAATACCCATACTTTACATACCTATACTCTACACATCCATACTATAAATACCCATACTATACCTACCCATACTATAAATACCCATACTATACCTACCCATACTATATACACTCATACTGTAAATGCCCATACTCTAAATACTCATACTATACATACCCATGCTATAAATACCCATACTATACCTACTAATACTATACAGTTATCTACATTATGTATATGCCCACTCATACACCGAGGATTAATAATAAAATAATATTAGTAATAATATATATATATATATATATACATTTTTTTTACTAAACAGTATGTATCTGTGCTGCTTTTGTTTTTGTAATATATATATGTTACATTTCAAATATATATATATATATATATATATATATATATATATATACATATATACCTGTACATATATATATATATATTGCTATCTCTATTTTACTAATAGATGCCTAATTGCACTTCCCTGGGCTTTGCACAGTGGCCGTGTGATATTTGGACAGCAGCGGCCACAGACAGATGACAGAATGGTCAATAAGCACAAACGTTTACAGTGAAAGGCTTTTCACTTGATATACTATCGATTTATGCTGAGTGGAGTAAGATGGAAGAAGGGAGTCTGTGCGTTCCCAGACATCCAAAGATTTCCCACTATTGATCCCTTGCCATGTCAATGTAAAGCAGTTAATGCGCCCAGCATACATACATTCTAGTGGATCATAATGTCTATCCATGTGGATGACCCAAGAGCACAATTGTAATTACATTTGTGGCTGTCTGGTGTGAAAGCCGAGGTGTGTATGGGGATGTGGGCTGAAGCTGAAGTTTTAGCAGAGTCTAGATAAATGCACAGGGCATAGAAGAAGCAGGTGTTCCCACATCTAAGCTCACTGATGTGTGTGGAGATATCTCGGCTTCACGTCTTAACTCATCCTTGGTGCGTAGCATGTTCAGCATTTGTACTGGGATTTGAGACTCATAAATGTATAAGATTTCCTCTGGCATTAAGGGGTTGGCTGGGGAGTCATGGCAAGTAAACCCTGCGGTGCTGCCAGAAGTCCCCCAAACAAATACCTATTTGCCCCAATAGAAACTGACCTGCTGTTTTCATTGTTAGTCATCCTCAGTTGACTTTGCTTGGAATGAAAAGCTAATATTTAAAGAACATCACCACTCTCTTGGAGAACCCTCACACCTAGCTTGGAGAACTTTTCCACCTCAACACTCAATCAAGTGCAAAATACATTCTGATTGTAGAAACCCTTTATAATTAATTGGTTATTGACATAGAGAACATGACTGCACTTCCCCTTTGAAGTCTTCATATGCATACAATGCATATAAGTGGACAAACCTTATGTTCGAAAACTAAAGTTCTGAGGTTACTTGCTAAAATGTAAAGGACATCTGCAAAAACCCATATAAACCCAAATTCTAGGCAAAGCACCTTATGTTTGGAAAATTAGTTGAGTTTATATAGGAGACAATGGGGTTACATGCTAGAATGTAAAGAACATCTCCCATCCCCTAGAGAACCTTTCTACCTAACTTTGAGAACTTTTCCACCTCAACACCCTGGTATAAAATATATTCAGATTGTAGAAATCCTTCACACTTCATTGGTTGTTAACATAGAAAAGAAGTCTGCACTTCCCTTTGGATTTCTTGATAAACATAAAAGCATAGGGCTCACAAAGCTCCCCCCAACTTGAAGAACTTTCTCCATGCAACACTCAATCTGGTGCATTAAATCCTGATCGTAAAAAAACACCTGATTGGCTGTTCACGTAAAGAAGATGTCCTCGCTTCCCTTTGGACTTCTTGATACGCATAAATTTAAATCCTAAGCAAAGCAGATTGTGTTTGGAATCTTAAAGAGTGATTAACTTGGAGAAATCTTTCCCTACAACAAGGTCTGATTCTGGTTCTCAGATTGGATGCTGAGGAGAAGATCTCCTGAACCCGAAGAGAAAGAAAAGAGGATGCTGAGAGGACAATTTACTGAATGTTCTGCAAATTCTCCACCGAATTTGGGTAATGTTTCCTCCTCAATAAATATCCATGCAAATAAAAATCTGGAATGGGAAGTACAGAAAAGGCCCTTCTGGACGTCTTAATAAGCATACAAGCAGGTCCCAGGCAATAGTCCTTGTGTTTAAAAACTAAGAGAAAGATTTGAAGGAAGAAAATAGTTTAGTACATTCTTAGTCAAACCAATCAGGTATATGAGGGTTTAAAAATGTTTTGTTTTTAAATTTTAGTTGGTTTGAAGCAATGGAGCTTTCCATTTTTTTTAAACAATTTGGACCTGGGAATTGTATGCATCAATGCATGTGTCAGTATGCTCGTATGAGATGTTTAACATGCAAAAGTAAGTGCAAAGCGTATTGAAAGGATTTAAGAACAAAAGAAGGTCCCCAGCAACTTCTGAAGTGATCCTGTTCTGTGAATCCTGGTGTGACATGGCTTGATAAATTTTTGTCTGCTCCCCACCTGTGCCTACAACTTGACTTGCTGACTTCTGACCATAGCTGACAATTGCTCTAGTTGCGATTTTTGATTAACTACTTGTACAAGCCAGTCATTCTACACCTATGATGCCTCAGCTGCTGCCTCAATAACCAGTTTGTCCAGTCTAGGCCTGATATCAGCTGCAGGACTAGGGGTCCTGGGCCTCTTCATCAAAGGTACTGGTGAAGACCATGGTTCACTGTAAACTCTGTGTCACTGACAGTCGACCACATCTGGTTACCACCTTGCTTGTTGGAGACTCTGTTCTGTACCCTATTCTAGGTTGATTACCTCTAGTTCTAGAAGTAAAATTACCTTAGGGAGGTACTGCTGGGTTTCTACATCTCTGCAACAGTCCAGTGTTCTTTTGCAGCTGCTGCCTCTATAATCAATATGACCAATCTAGACCTAATATCTGCTGCATTACCAGGGGGGTCTTCTGGTCCTCTTCATCAAGGGTTCTGGTGAAGACCATGGCTCACTGTAGACTCTCTGTGTTCTAGTTTCCACATTTAAAACCTTGCTTGTTGTATACTTTGTTCTGCAAAGTTTGTTAGGATGATTTTCTGAAGTTCTAGAAATTAGATGACATTGGGAAGGTACTGCTGAACCCTCCATTGGCCAGATCCCACCAGGTACATAAGACTTATTGGACCATGTGTCTACTCACATAGGGCTATCACAGATATCTATCACCCTGTAATTCAAATGGTTTAAATCTCCTCCTCTACAAAGCAACATGAACACAACATACCTTCCTTTACAAAACCATTAGCCAACATTCACATGATCATATGACAAATACATGGACAAGAAAAACAGTATATGTCATTCCACACATTGTTTGTACAGACTTATCTCCTATGTCTGTGGGCACCTTTGCACTTCCCCACATTGAAGTCAATCCTAGAGCCATGTTTTATCTTGTACTCCTATCGAAAGCTCCCAAAAGTCATGTTACCCACTTGGAATGATCCATTATGCCTGCTGCTGGTGGAGTCAGTGGGTTTCAGTCCCTTATTTTAAGAGGTGTCAGGGAGGATGTCAAACGTAGCAACGATAACTAATACTACAGTCTGAGGGACCAGAACGTAGTAATTAATCCCAAAGACTTAAGTGTATTTTAGTTCCGGAGAAAAAAAATCACTAATTCAATCGTCCGGAAAATTGAAGTTTGATGCATGGGTCCCTGCTGGAAGGGGAGTTCTCTTCTGAATCCTGGATGGGGCTGCAAATGATCACATTACATCTCTCTATCCCTTCCCTCCACATGCAATCAGTCAGCGCCACCGCATACTGATGCCCCCCTCCCTCTGTTTACCACATTTTCCTAAAGGTGACATCATGAAGCGATATGGTTGGTGTATCAAACCAGATGTTGGGGTTACGTGATGTCACTTTTGCATCTGCCGGTATATATCAAAAGGGATCCTTTTATATGTAAATATTTAAAATGTGTTAGGCTACTATCTGTATTGTATAACAAGGCACGAGTGGGGACTAATTGCTTAAAAATATGTCTCCAAACTCCCCCCCACTCCACATCCCACCCCAGACGTGGCGCAGTTGCTGATTCATCGAAAATGGCATATATTTGTCTCAGCAGGATTATCCATCTGATTATCATTCTGATCACCATTTCCACCCAGAGAGCAAAACAAAGCACCTGACATATTCTGGAGCAGCGTTTATAGAAGGGAACGTGCATACGCTGCTGCATAATGCACTGCTTCTATAATATTATTATTATTATATACATAGGCCTATAAACGCAATATATGTTCATGCACACAAAAAATACATATATATTATATCCATATAAAAATAATATTCACACACATGTACAGTCTTTGTCTACACAATCTGACGTTATTCTTTATTTTAGAATACTTCATTGAATACTATTTAATATTATTTTTTAATATTATTTTTATTATAATTACTGTATATTATTTTGTATATATATTATTTTTTAAAAGAACTAATCACATTTAACATAAATATACAACATGATTATTAATATTCTGCATATATACACAGTATATACTACATATGGTCAACCTGTGGGCGAGGTGGCCCTCAAAGCCATCTGATGTGGCCCCTGACGTGCTGTGGGTAGGTAAGTAGGAGGGGTAAATAGTGCTGGTGTGTAAAGGTAGTTACTAGAGTCTCAGTACGGATGAGAAGCGGCGAGGGGGGGGGGGGACAGCCAAATAGAGGTGGCATAGGTGGCTAGAGGAATACCGTGACATTGATAGTGCAACGAAACCCCTGGGTGAAATCTCTGGCACTAAAGAAAAATTAGAAAATTAGATAGATTAGATTAAATTAGATATAGAATATAATATCTATATTTAATTGTATGTTTGGCATTGGCATGCATGTAGATGGGTTGAGTTTTGGACATATGGATACGATTTGAGACTGATTCTGACCCATTCCAAAATAGTGGTGGCAGTGCCCCCACTGGTCGGTGCTTTAGCCAGAAACATTTTAAACAGTAAAAACAGAGTTGCAGAGTGCTAAGCCATATAGACATAGTGGTATAACAGGAACTGGCTTTACTGGAACATGAATGCATATCTACCAACTTTTCAGGGTGGGAAAGATGGGTATTTGTTAAATTAGGCCACACCTCCTCATTGAGGGATGAATAGGAGATAGGATGTAACAGTTAAAACAATATAAACATGTTAAATAGACAAATGAATCATTTATTGATGCAAATCTGTATGTTACACCTTAAAAAGAGGGACAAATGAGAACACGAGGGACGGGGGACACGGACTCCAAAGAGGGACATTCCCGCCAAATCAGGGACACTTGGGAGGTATGTGAATGCAGCAATGTCACCTTACAGAGACAGAGAAAAGGAAGTACCATAGATCAACTGAACACAAGAAATAACAACATGGCAGTAAAATGCAGAGAAACCACAGTCAATGATTGGTCACAGCGCCATCTAGTGTCATACCTTGTCATAGCTGTAAGCTGCAGTTAATCTAGCAAAAGTCACTCCAGCATAGACTAAGGGGGTTATTTAAGAAGGGATAGCGGCAGGTAGCGCCTTGTAGCAGCAGGCAGTGTCTGGTGAACGCCGGGCGCATTTATGAAAGCGAATCTGGTGAGCGACTCTAACAGCGCTATGTAGCATCCAATGTATTTTTACAGGCGGCTCAGTGTATAGCTCTGACGCTCTAGCTTCCAGAGCGCCAGGTATTACCTTTCGCTTGTGTTTAAACAGTGTGTTTGACATTTTTTTTTGCTCCAATCATTGTGTGACGTCTCCTGGCTGCAAACAAACATTTTTAGAAACTTTTTTGACTTTTTATATTTTTATGCAGAATTGTCATTACAGGTCTGACATTAAAGTGTTATTGTCACAGCGTTATAACAATGTCATTCCATGTGTTTTCGCTTTGTTACTGGTGGATATGTGTTCAAAAACAGCATCTGGCGCTCTATTCTATAGCGACCAGATTTAGAGCGCCGATGCTGCGTGTGTAGTTTTTTGAGTATGGTGTGGAGCGTCGGTCGCACTGAGCTGGCGCTACCTTTCGCTCGCTGCATCGTTATACTGTTGTTACAGCGCCCAACATACATTCATCAATGCCGGCCAGGTTACTACAGAAACGGGGAGGCTGATTTATTAATAGCGACATGTAGCGACAGTTGAGCGACTGTAGCGGTATTTTCACAGCGCCCGCTAGTAGTCGCTGTGCTTGGACGTTGTTCGGTTGTTGACAGCGACTCAGTCGGTGTGGCGTAATGTTCAATACGGGGTTACGAGTCGCTTTTTGACAGGTTCCGCAATGTATGGGAGCGCATGATAGCGACTGGTCAGAGCGACCGGCTTCCACCATATTCATCAAAAAATCACGCTCAAAAAATTCTCGCGCTGTGAAATGCATGTTTAAACCCCAGAGCGCTGGCGGCGATGTGTTAAAAGTAGTTTTTTAACCCCCAAACCACCATATTTTTGGAAACCAAAAAAAAAAAATTTTAAATAATTTAGTAATATGAATACATTAATATCAGACCTGTAATATCAATTCTGTACAATTTTTTTTTTCCCTTAAAAAATTATCTAAAATGGCAGAAGTGGTCACAGAATTTTTCACATTGAAAAAAAAAAAAAAAACATTAATAACAATTAATTATTAATATTTAAAGATTGTTCCACTGAAATGCATTGGAGCGCGCCAGGTAGCGAGAGGTCATACCTGTCGCTGTTCAAGGTCGGACGCTGGCGCTGTGGGCTGAGGCTGGAATAATGATGAATGAGTCGCTATATGGCGCAACCTCAGTCGCTAAACAGGATTGGCTTGATAAATGTGTGATTGTGGTGGGGAGCCGGCGTTCTCATGGCGGGGCCCGTCATTACCAGCCGCTCACCAGTCGCTACCTGTCGCTATTCCTTCATAAATAAGGGCCTAAGACGCTATGTTACAGCGCAAATACCCGCTTACAGCTGTAATCGGTCGCTCTAAGCGGCGCTATACAGACGCTCATCTGCCGATACCTGGCTTTAGTAGTGAATCAGCCTCTATGCTGGAAGTATGTTGTACAGTTTCTCCAACAAAAAGTTACCTTACACTTTTTTTTTTACTCCTAACATGTTTTTGCACTGGATTGTTAAGGTTGAAGGCTCTCCAAACATTACAGAATGCCGGTTATGAATGAGGAGCAATGAGGCCAAGAGCTCTCCAACCCTTTAATAAATAACCCCCTTAGGAACAAGGATATGATATAACCTCAACTTCTTTAACTTAATGTAACATTCAATGTGATGTGCAAAATAATAAAAAAAATATCGACAGTGTTTCAGGCTTAAGGTCTGATAAAAAACGATCTTGTTTAGAAGGCCGGGTTACGTTTCTGAAATATGCTTAGTAAGGCCCTCAGCCTATTATCAAGTGAATTGCTCGAGCTGCATGGTCCTAGGGATGTTTTACTGGTTCATTTATGTGGGAAGAGCTCATCCGTATTATATACTGTTCTATTTAGATTACTCCGGAGAGGGGATCAATATGTTCTCTAATCTTCTCTCGGCCAAGTTCCCATAGAAGACATTTACTGCTCTGCAGACACCACGGCACACTCCATCAATGGGCTACAGCGTGTCACAAATATGAATTGCTCACCCTTGTTTTGTTTGATTAAAATAAAGACATGTTATATTCACACGCGATTCTTTATTGCATGCCTGCGGAAAATGACTGAACAATGGTGGTATTCAGGGGTGGACTGGTCATAGGGCAGGGCCAGCGCCAGCACAAGGCAAACCTGGGCAATTGCCAGGTCCCCTGGCATCTTCAGGGGCCCACTCAAGAACACACTTGGCTATGGTATTATTTTACAGTGGACCCGAACCACCGAATGCAGTGTGCAGACCTGCTCATAGCTGTCCTCAGCAAAAGGTGCTGATCAGCAACAATGGAGATGGAATGAGGCAATTGATGGAAGCTCAGAAGGTGGCGAGAACCAGGCGACAACTGACAGCAATTATGGAGTCTTTAGTGGCAGCGGAGCAAGCAGTAAGGGCTGATGGATGATTGGTGGCTATAGGGAAGGCAACAAGTACTAGAGGACAATTGGTGGCTATAGGGAAGGCAACAAGGACTGGAAGGTGATCAGCAGCCTGAGACCCATTTGTGGCAGAGGAACTGAAAGGTGACATCATGTGACCTATTACTTTGGGGCCCATTAAGACTCTCTTGCCCAAGGGCCCCCACAAACCTGGAGCCGGCCCAGCCATAGGGTATACCCAGGCAATGCCCGGAAGCTCCCCTACACTGGCCGGCTGCCAATTCCCTGGTCTGGCTTCTTGTGGCGGGCTGGGTTAATGGGAGCCCCTGTGGGATACCCAGAGCGTCCGGCGGCTCACATTCACCCAGCCCACAACTAGAAGCCGGAGCCAGTGCGAGGTAGGCAGTGAACCTCCTATGATGGCCGGACGGCCCTGACGGAACTCTCATGCTGCTGTGTGTGGTTGCCTGGACATAATTGACTGCTGCACAAAGCCTACCCCGGCTCCCAGCAGCCAGCACCATATCCCCTACCAACGACAGGGAGCCCCAGACCTCGGCACCCCTACCTGCAGCGGACAGCCCCGGACCCTGGCTTCCCTCCCAGCAATGATATCCCTGGCAACAGGAAGTGAGGTGAGCACGGAGAGGGTTGGGGGGGTTCTTCCCCTCAGTGAGTTATAGGGGGGTTCCGCCACTCAGTGTGTTATTGGGGATTCTGCCACTCAGCATGTTATGGGGGGATTCTGCCACTCAGCATGTTATGGGGGGATTCTGCCACTCAGCCTGTTATGGGGGGATTCTGCCACTCAGCATGTTATGGGGGGATTCTGCCACTCAGCCTGTTATGGGGGGATTCTGCCACTCAGCCTGTTATGGGGGGATTCTACCACTCAGCATGTTATGTGGGGATTCTGCCACTCAGCATGTTATGTGGGGATTCTGCCACTCAGCATGTTATGGGGGGATTCTGCCACTCAGCCTGTTATGGGGGGATTCTGCCACTCAGCATGTTATGGGGGGATTCTACCACTCAGCATGTTATGGGGGGATTCTGCCACTCAGCCTGTTATGGGGGGATTCTGCCACTCAGCATGTTATGGGGGGATTCTACCACTCAGCATGTTATGGGGGGATTCTGCCACTCAGCCTGTTATGGGGGGATTCTGCCACTCAGCATGTTATGGGGGGATTCTGCCACTCAGCCTGTTATGGGGGGATTCTGCCACTCAGCCTGTTATGGGGGGATTCTGCCACTCAGCCTGTTATAGGGGGATTCTGCCACTCAGCATGTTATGGGGGGATTCTGCCACTCAGCATGTTATGGGGGGATTCTGCCACTCAGCCTGTTATGGGGGGATTCTGCCACTCAGCATGTTATGGGGGGATTCTGCCACTCAGCCTGTTATGGGGGGATTCTGCCACTCAGCCTGTTATGGGGGGATTCTGCCACTCAGCCTGTTATGGGGGGATTCTGCCACTCAGCCTGTTATGGGGAGATTCTGCCACTCAGCCTGTTATGGGGGGATTCTGCCACTCAGCCTGTTATGGGGGGATTCTGCCACTCAGCCTGTTATGGGGGGATTCTGCCACTCAGCATGTTATGGGGGGATTCTGCCACTCAGCCTGTTATGGGGGGATTCTGCCACTCAGCCTGTTATGGGGGGATTCTGCCACTCAGCATGTTATGGGGGGATTCTGCCACTCAGCCTGTTATGGGGGGATTCTGCCACTCAGCCTGTTATGGGGGGATTCTGCCACTCAGCCTGTTATGGGGGGATTCTGCCACTCAGCATGTTATGGGGGGATTCTGCCACTCGGCATGTTATGGGGGGATTCTGCCACTCAGCCTGTTATGGGGAGATTCTGCCACTCAGCCTGTTATGGGGGGATTCTGCCACTCAGCATGTTATGGGGGGATTCTGCCACTCAGCCTGTTATGGGGAGATTCTGCCACTCAGCCTGTTATGGGGGGATTCTGCCACTCAGCATGTTATGGGGGGATTCTGCCACTCAGCCTGTTATGGGGGGATTCTGCCACTCAGCCTGTTATGGGGGGATTCTGCCACTCAGCATGTTATGGGGGGATTCTGCCACTCAGCATGTTATGGGGGGATTCTGCCACTCAGCCTGTTATGGGGGGATTCTGCCACTCAGCCTGTTATGGGGGGATTCTGCCACTCAGCATGTTATGGGGGGATTCTGCCACTCAGCCTGTTATGGGGGGATTCTGCCACTCAGCATGTTAAGGGGGGATTCTGCCGCTCAGCATGTTATGGGGGGATTCTGCCACTCAGCATGTTAAGGGGGGATTCTGCCGCTCAGCATGTTATGGGGGGATTCTGCCACTCAGCATGTTAAGGGGGGATTCTGCCGCTCAGCATGTTATGGGGGGGATTCTGCCGCTCAGCATGTTATGGGGGGATTCTGCCACTCAGCTTATTATGGGGGGATTCTGCCACTCAGCATGTTATGGGGGGATTCTGCCACTCAGCATGTTATGGGGGGATTCTGCCACTCAGCCTGTTATGGGGGGATTCTGCCACTCAGCCTGTTATGGGGGGAGTCTGCCACTCAGCTTGTTATGGGAGGATTCTGCCACTCAGCATTTTATGGGGGATTCTGCCACTCAGCATGTTATGGGGAGATTCTGCCACTGAGCCTGTTATGGGGGGGATTCTGCCACTCATCATATTATGGGGGATTCTGCCACTTTCAGTCAGCATTAGGGATTGGCGAACTTTTGAAAAATTCGATTCGGCTGATTCGCCGAATTTTCCGACAAAATTTGTCTCGGTCCAAATTGATTCGCGACAAATCATTATTAAAAACGGCTATTTCTGAGCTTCCTAGAGCCTCAATAGGGTTGTAAACCATTCTGCCTTGCTGTAACACGCATAGGATGCAGCTGGGTTAGTGAAATATTACTGTAAATAATTATGACATGCAGATCAGAGGCATCGCTATTAGAATCGCAGAGCGGCACAATTGCAGAGAGTTGAGGTGGCATCACTGTGAGGGGCCCCTATATTGCCTGAAAAACACACCCTGGAGCTGGCAGCAACATGAGCCCAAATATTGGCTGAAAGACATCCTGGAGTTGGCAGCAGGAGCCCAAAAATTGGCTGAATGACACCCTGGAGTTGCAAGCAGCAGCAGCAGGAGCCCAAACATAGCTTGAAAGAGACACTGGAGTTGGCAGCAGGAGCCCAAAAATTGGCTGAATTACACCCTGGAGTTGCAAGCAGCAGCAGCAGGAGCCCAAACATTGGCTGAAAGAGACACTGGAGTTGGCAGCAGGAGCCCATACATTGGCTGAATGACACCCTGGAGCTGCAAGCATCAGCAGCCCAAACATAGCTTGAAAGAGACACTGGAGTTGGCAGCAGGAGCCCAAAAATTGGCTGAATGACACCCTGGAGTGTCAAGCAGCAGCATCAAGAGCCCAAACATAGCTTGAAAGAGACACTGGAGTTGGCAGCAGGAGCCCAGAAATTGGCTGAATGACACCCTGAAGTTGCAAGCAGCAGCAGCAGGAGCCCAAACATTGGCTGAAAGAGACACTGGAGTTGGCAGCAGGAGCCCAAAAATTGGCTGAATGACACCCTGGAGTTGCAAGCAGCAGCAGCAGGAGCCCAAACATTGGCTGAAAGAGACACTGGAGTTGGCAGCAGGAGCCCAAACATTGGCTGAATTACACCCTGGAGTTGCAAGCAGCAGCAGCAGCCCAAACATAGCTTGAAAGAGACACTGGATATGGCAGCAGGAGCCCAAAAAGTGGCTGAATGACACCCTGGAGTTGCAAGCAGCAGCAGCAGGAGCCCAAACATTGGCTGAAAGAGACACTGGAGTTGGCAGCAGGAACCCAAAAACTGGCCTAAAGACACACTGCAGTTGCCAGCATCTGCAGCAGAAGGCCAAACATAGCTTGAAAGAGACACTGGAGTTGGCAACAGGAGCCCAACAATTGGCTGAATGACACCCTGGAGTTACAAACAACAGCAGCAGCAAACGCCCAAACATAGTTTGAAAGACACACTGGAGTTGGCAGCAGGAGCCCAAAAATTGGCTGAATGACACCCTGGAGTTGCAAGCAGCAGCAGCAGGAGCCCAAACATAGCTTGAAAGAGACACTGGAGTTGGCAGCAGGAACCCAAAAATTGGCCGAAAGACACACTGCAGTTGGCAGCAGCAGCAGGAGGCCAAGCATAGCTTGAAAGAGACACTGGAGTTGGCAGCAGGAGCCCAAACATTGGCTGAATGACACCCTGGAGTTGCAAGCAGCAGCAGGAGCCCAAACATAGCTTGAAAGAGACACTGGAGTTGGCAGCAGGAACCCAAAAATTGGCCTAAAGACACACTGCAGTTGGCAGCAGCAGCAGGAGGCCAAGCATAGCTTGAAAGAGACACTGGAGTTGGCAGCAGGAGCCCAAACATTGGCTGAATGACACCCTGGAGTTGCAAGCAGCAGCAGCAGGAGCCCAAACATAGCTTGAAAGAGACACTGGAGTTGGCAGCAGGAACCCAAAAATTGGCCTAAAGACACACTGCAGTTGGCAGCAGCAGCAGGAGGCCAAGCATAGCTTGAAAGAGACACTGGAGTTGGCAGCAGGAGCCCAAACATTGGCTGAATGACACCCTGAAGTTGCAAGCAGCAGCAGCAGGAGCCCAAACATAGCTTGAAAGAGACACTGGAGTTGGCAGCAGGAACCCAAAAATTGGCCTAAAGACACACTGCAGTTGGCAGCAGCAGCAGCAGCAGGAGGCCAAACATAGCTTGAAAGAGACACTGGAGTTGGCAGCAGGAGCCCAAAAATTGGCTGAATGACACCCTCGAGTTGCAAGCAGCAGCATCAGGAGCCCAAACATAGCTTGAAAGAGACACTGGAGTTGGCAGCAGGAGCCCAAACATTGGCTGAATGACACCCTGGAGTTGCAAGCAGCAGCAGCAGGAGCCCAAACATTGGCTGAAAGAGAAACTAGAGTTGGCAGCAGGAGCCCAAAAATTGACTGAATGACACCCTGGAGTTGCAAGCAGCAGCAGCAGCAGGAGCCCAAACATAGCTTGAAAGAGACACTGGAGTTGGCAGCAGGAGCCCAAAAATTGGCTGAATTACACCCCGGAGTTGCAAGCAGCAGCAGCAGGAGCCCAGACATTGGCTGAAAGAGACACTGGAGTTGGCAGCAGGAGCCCAAAAATTGGCTTAATGACACTCTGGAGTTGCAAGCAGCAGCAGCAGGAGCAGCAGCAGCCCAAACTTAGCTTGAAAGAGACACTGGAATTGGCAGCAGGAGCCCAAAAATTGGCTGAATGACACCCTGGAGTTGCAAGCAGCAGCAGCAGCAGCCCAAACCTAGCTTGAAAGACACACTGGAGTTGGCAGCAGGAGCCCAACAATTGGCTGAATGACACCCTGGAGTTGCAAGTAGCAGCAGCAGGTGCCCAAACATAGCTTGAAAGAGACACTGGAGTTGGCAGCAGGAACCCAAAAATTGGCCTAAAGACACACTGCAGTTGGCAGCAGCAGCAGCAAGAGGCCAATCATAGCTTGAAAGAGACACTGGAGTTTGCAGCAGGAACCCAAAAATTGTCTGAATGACACCCTGGAGTTGCAAGCAGCATCAGCAGGAGCCCAAACATTGGCTGAATGAAACCCTGGAGTTGCAAGCAGCAGCGGCAGCAGCCCAAACATAGCTTGAATGAAACACTGGAGTTGGCAGCAGGAGCCCAAAAATTGGCCTAAAGACACACCCTGGAGTTGGCAGCAGCAACAGCAGGAGCCCAAACATTGGCTGAAAGAGACACTGGAGTTGGCAGCAGGAGCCTAAACATTGACTGATAGACACACCCTGGAGTTGGCAGCAGGAGCCCAAAAATTGTCCTAAAGACACACTGGAGTTGGCAGCAGCAGCAGGAGCCCAAACATTGGCTTAAAGAGACACTGGAGTTGGCAGCAGGAGCCCAAAAATTGTCCTAAAGACACACTGGAGTTGCCAGTAGCAGCAGCAGGAGCCCAAACATTGCTTGAAAGTGACACTGGAGTTGGCAACAGGAGCCCAAAAATTGTCCTAAAGACACACTGGAGTTGGCAGCAGCAGCAGCCCAAACATTGCTTGAACGGGACACTGGAGTTGGCAGCAGGAGCCCAAAAATTGGCCTAAAGACACACCCTGGAGTTGGCAGCAGCAGCAGCAGGAGCCCAAAAATTGGCCTAAAGACACACCCTGAAGTTAGCAGCAGCAGCAGGAGCCCAAAATTGGCCTAAAGACACATTGGAGTTGGCAGCAGCAGCAGGAGCCCAAACATTGGCTGAAAGAGACACTGGAGTTGGCAGCAGGAGCCCAAACATTGCTTGAAAGAGACACTGGAGTTGGCAGCAGGAGCCCAAAAATTGGCCTAAAGACACACCGGAGTTGGCAGCAGCAGCAGCCCAAATATTGCCTGAAAGACTCACTCTGGACTTGGCAGCAGCATAGGGAGCCCATATATTGCCTGAAAAACACATTGGACTTGGCAGCAGCATAGAGAGCTCAGATATTGCCTGAAAGACACACCCAGGAGTTGGCAGCAGCATTAGGAGCCCATATATCGCCAGAAAGACACACCCTGGAGTTTGCAGCAGCATGAAGAGAACATATACAGATTTTTGGCACATATATCTTATCCGAAGAATATTAATAAAAAGTAAGAGTAACATAAAGCATTTTCTCAATAATTACTTGTGGTCTGATGCGGAGGAATGTCTGTAACTGGAGAGCAGCGCCTTAAATCTGTTTGCACTATCCATATTTCTTTAGTGTTGGTCTGGCCCCATGATCAATCTACTCTAATGCATCAGGCATTGGTGGAAATCTTTTCTGATTCATGCCCGATTCATTTCCACGCAGGCCAGTCTCTCAAAAAAACATTTTTCAAGAGTACTGGAGCACATTGAATTGCTCTCATCAGAGCATCACATACACACATCTAAGGGTTTCATCACTTTGTTCCTGTTAAAGTCTTCAGGGCCTAGTTACTACTTAGTGAAAGGCCATAGATAGTTACACACCCGCTGTTATCGACAAATCCTGCTTTAAGTGTAGTGTAGCGTTTTGTCCTCCCCTCATATACGCACTATCATGTGTATCATCAAGCAGAGGTTGCAGCAAACTTGGGGTGAGTGGCAGCAGGAGTCTCAGTGAGAGCCCTGATCTCCCGGTATTAGCTAGCGGTCGTGTCTTGACCAGCAACCCATCTGCCATCATCCATTGGTTAACACGATCATCCACTGCATCACAAGGGACATCTGACACCCCCAGTCAACTGTCGGTTATATCTTATGCTTTGGGTTCAGCTCCACTATTCAGTGAGGATGATCTGATGATCAGCAGCTACTGCCCAGCCAAGAAGTGGAGGAGACACTCACCGCTTCTTCCACTAGGCGGGCAAGTAGTGATGAGGAGAGTGGCGTGGGAGGTGGTGTTGCATGCGTTTTGGCTTCTTAAGCAGACACTGTTGAGGAAGCTGAGGCGGACATCAGTGAGTTTTGAGGACACTTTTAATGGCTTGGAGTGATGGAGAGTGACAGATTAGTAACATATTAGTAACATAGTAACATATTAGTAACATATTAACATATTAGTAACATAGTAACACATTAGTAACATAGTAACACATTAGTAACATAGTAACATATTAGTAACATAGTAACACATTAGTAACATATTATTAACATATTTGTAATTAGTAACATATTTGTAATTAGTAACATAGTAACATATTAGTAACATAGTAACATATTAGGCCTCAATTCATCAAGCAGAGGTCTCAGCAGACTAGGGGTGAGTGGCAGCAGGAGTCTCAGTGAGAGGCCTGATCTCCCGGTATCAGTTAGCGGTCGTGTCTTGACCAGCAACCCATCTGCCGTCATCCATCGGTTAACACGATCATCCACTTAACATGGCTATATGAAAGATGTGTAGGCAGAAGGCGAAGTGTGGCCAGGGTCCCAATGTTGGACCCACAGCCCTGCATCGACATTTGCAGCGTCACCATAAAGCGGCCTGGGAGAGTTGGCTCCAAAGTGGTGGTCCAGCCTGCTGCATTACCCAGTGGCACGCCGCTCTCTGTTCCAGCCAGCCAAGGCTCCACCACCTGTGTGTCATACCCATCCTCTGTCGCTGCAGATGCTCCTCCTCCTCTTAATCCGAGTCAGTCATTCTGCCAGCAATCCATTGGCCAAGCCATGTCTAAGAGACAACAGTATGTGCCCACTCATCCAACGTGCAGAAGCTAAATGTGCTCCTGTATAAGTTTCTGGTGCTGCAGTCCCTCCCTTTTGAGGTGGTGGACCTTTCAGAGAACTGATGGCTTGTGCCGAGCCGAGGTGGAGAGTCCCATGCTGTCATTTCTTTGCGTAGAAGGCAGTACCAGCCCTGTACAATTTTGTTGAACAGAAGGTGGGCCAGTCCTTTAGCCTGTCAGTGTGTACCAAAGTGCACGGCAGTGCCTACGTCTGGAGCTGTAACTAAGGTCAGGGACAATACATATCCTTTATGTGATTGTGGTTCCTGCACAACCACCACAGCAACTTGGACAGGTCCCTCCGCTGTGGCCTCCACGCTCCTAGGCCGTTGTGCCTGTGACAGTGCACTTGCACTTAGCAATGGTGTCACAGAAAAAAGTGCCTAATTGACTATTACATATTAATTGTTAACATTTATCTTATTTGAACACATTTATAATAATAACATATAATAACATATAACATAATAACAATAACATATAACATAATAACAATAACATATAAAATGTATCCAATTTTTTGGGGGGGTTAATTTTGTATTTTTTTTTTTATATATATATTTTTTCCATTGTCTTTTTTTAATATTTTTTAAATTTTCTTACAATTTTTTTTGTTCATTTTTAATTTTTTTTTTTGTATTTTGTTTTTTCTTAATATTTTTTTTCTGTATTTTTTTTATTTTTTTCAGTGCCCTTCCAGCCTACCATGTGTGCAGGACTCACGCTGTTCTTCACATGGTTTGCCTTGAGCCACGGAGTCACACATGGGAGGAACTGCTAAAAATCATAAATCTCCACCCAAACTGCAAATGGGAACCATGGTGACTGACAATGGGAAGAACATCTTGCCTGCGCTGCAACAAGGAAGCCTGAGCCCTGCGCCCTGTATGCCACACATGTTCATCCTAGTTGTCAAGCATTTTCTGCTTCCCCCCCAGCTGCAAGACATGCTAACAACGGGAAGGAAACTTTGCATGCACTTCAGCCACTCCTAAACCAGCAAGCACACCCTTCTCGAGCTACAGCGTCAGAACCCCCACATAGTCTGATTTGCAATGTTTCCACCCTCCATATGTTGGATCGACTATACGAACTGAGAAAAGCCATCACTGTTTTCTTGATGGTCCAAGCGGATAGGGGGACTCTATGTAACTTCAATGTTAACCAGTGGCAGCTCATACGTGACACCTGTCGTTTGCTCCTTTGAGGAAGCCAATTATTAGTCAGTCGCCAGGACTATGGGATGAACGATGTGATTCCACTGCTTCATGTACTACAACACATGTTGGAAACCATGGCTGGTCAGGGCGCTGGAGACATGGCACCTACATTTCTTGGCCACATGAAGCCTGTGGGGGCTGAAGTGGAGGAGGAGGAGGAGGGGGTGGGGCACAGCGAAGCACAGTTTAGGTTTGACAAAATGGCCATTTTATCTAGTCATCTGACAGGAGAGGAGGAGCAGCCAGAGGAGCTAGAGGGTTGTGAGGAAGGCGAGACAGAGGACCCAGACACACCGTGGCAGTATGCTCCCTCCGAGTCACTTGCAGAAATGGCACGATGCATGCTCACGTGCTTGCGTAGTGACCGCAGAATTGTCTCTATTTGACAGCGGGATTACTTCTGGCTCTCCACCTTATTGGACCCTCACTACCGGCACAAAATGGGGGCATTTTTTTACACCCACTGAGAGGGAGGACAAACTGACCTACTACAGAGACATTCTACGTAGTCAGTTGGCCGATGCCTATCTGCATGGCCGATGCCATGGTCCATACTGTGATGCCCAGCGGGACACCAGTCTTCTGAAAGCAGGCAACCCCCAATCTCCACCGCCGCTTCTGCCTATAGTCAAGCCCCGGTTTGCCGGGATGCTAGGTACGCCTCACCGGACACGGTTGCCCCCAGGTCCTAATAGGCGCAAAGGATGGCTGCTTGCGGTGAATTCCGATGAACCACAAGGGTATCCCGAAGCCGAGGTCGTTCACAGGTAGTCAATCCGGAGGGTGCGTCAGAGTGCAGGGATGAGACAGGTGCGTAGTCAGGAGTAGCCAAACGGTCAAGCCGGGAGGTCAGAGATCGCGGGGTATCCAGAGGGGCAGGCAGGTTCGTGGTCAGACAAAGCAGAGGTTGGTACAGGCAGCAGACAGGAATGGTCGATCAAGCCGGGTCGGAATCAGATAGCAACTAACAGAATCACACCCTAATCACAAGCGACCCGCATAGTGAGGCTAATCATGCGCAGCAGAAAGACCTGGAGCAGGCCCTGAACCAGCAGGTAGTGTCATACCTTGACATGACCATGCCAATGCACCTTGAGGACCCGCTGGACTTCTGGGCAGCCAAACTTGACTTGTGGCCAAAACTGGCAGAGTTTGCCCTGGGAAAGCTGTCCTGCCCAGCGAGTACTGTGCCATCTGAGCGGGTGTTTAGTGCGGCGGGGGCCATAGTCATGCCAAGGAGAACTCGTCTGTCCACGAAAAATGTGGAGAGACTCACCTTTGTGAAGATGAATCAGGCATGGTTCAGCCAGGATTTCCAGCCACCAATGGCTGATCCATGGTAGTAGCTGAGGCATGGTAGCTCCTTATGCTGCTGCCAACTCCAGGGTGTGTCTTTCAGGCAATATATGGGCTCCCTATGCTGCTGCCAACTCCTGGGTGTGTCTTTCAGGCAATATATGGGCTCCCTATGCTGTTGCTGCCAGCTCATATGTGTGTCTTTCAGGCAATATATGGGCTCCTAATGCTGCTGCTGCCAACTCCAATGTGAGCACTCTTAAAAGACACATGCTAGCATATTTGGGATGCCCCCCAGTTAAAGGCAATAGCTGCTGGCAATTTGACAACGTGACTTTCTTTACAAAATGCAACCAGTAAATAGAAAGGTATTTTTGAAATATTAATGCTAGTGTTTGGGATGCCCCCTCCTCACATAGAGAGGTTGGCTCCTTTGATAGTGGAAAAGTGACATTGATTACAATAGCTGCAGGCAATTTGACAACGTGACTTTCTTTACAAAATGCAACCAGCTAATAGACAGGTAGTCTTGAAATATTTATGCTAGTGTTTGGGATGCCCCCCGCTCACATACAGAGGTGGCCTCCCTTGATTGTGGAAAAGTGACGTTAATTATAAAATGCAAGCAGTTATTAGACCGGTAGTCTTGAAATATTTATGCTAGTGTTTGGGATGCCCAGTGGCCAGAGGTTTTTACAGCAGACACAAAAACAATTAAAACTGTGCTCTAGTTAGATGAAATCCCCTTTAAGAGCTGCTTGTGTGTAACATATAGGGTCAAATGTGCTAATATGGGATGGCCATTGGCCTGGGGTTTTTACAGCAGACACAAAAACAATTAAAACTGTAATCTAGTTAGAAGAAATCCCCTTTAACAGCTGCTTGTGTGTAACAGATAGGGTCAAATGTGCTAATATGGGATGCCAATTGGCCTGGGGTTTTTACAGCAGACACAAAAACAATTAAAACTGTAATCTAGTTAGAAGAAATCCCCTTTAAAAGCTGCTTGTGTGTAACATATAGGGTCAAATGTGCTAATATGGGATGCCCTGTGGGCAGGGGTTTTTAAAGCAGACACAAAAACAATTCAAACTGTAATCTAGTTAGAAGAAATCCCCTTTAACAGCTGCTTGTGTGTAACAGATAGGGTCAAATGTGCTAATATGGGATGCCCATTGGCCTGGGTTTTTTACAGGACGCATAAAATCTATTCAAAATGCAATATATTAATAAAACAGAGCCTTTAGAAGCTGATTTAGTATAACAGATAGTGTGAAATGTGCTGGTTTGGGATGCCCATGTGGCCTGGTGTTTTTACAGGACGCACAAAACCAATTCAAAATTCAATATATTAATAAAACAGAGCCTTTAGGAGCTGATTTAGTATAACACATAAGGTGAAATGTGCTGGTTTGGGATACCCTGCGGCCTGGTACTTTTACAGGACGCACAAAACCAATTCAAAATGCAATATATTAATAAAACAGAGCCTGTAGAAGCTGATTTAGTATAACCGATAGGGTGAAATGTGCTGAAATAGTATGCCCATGTGGGCATACTGGGCAAACTAATCGAGTTATAAGAAATGCTTGTGTATAACAGATAGGGTTAAATATGCCACTGCCAAGATGGGATGCACAGTGGCCAGGAATATTTACAGCACAAAAAAAAGCAATTTAAAACTGATCTGGCAAATGAAGTGAAGTGAAAATAAAAAAAAAGTTTCCCTGTCACTTTCTCTGCTGTCCCTGCCTGGATCGTTCCCGATTTTTTCCTTTCTTTCCCTGGCTCTCCCTGGCACTGTGTGGGTCTCTGTGGGTCTCCCTGACTCTCCCTGCCTGTCTGTAAGTCTCTCCCTGTCTGCAGCAACCTCCGTTCTGTTGCAATGCAAGGCTGAAATGCGCACAAGCAAAATGGCCGCCGTTTATATATCACTGTGACGTCACCGGGCTTCCTGGCTGCTGATAGGCTGCATGTGACCTTCCCATAATAACTTGCCCCAGGGGATATGTCCAGATATGTCCATCCACCATTTTACAATGGCTGTAATTGAAATAAATGGAGTTTAAAGGAAAACTTCGATCGATAGAATCGCAGGGAAATTCCGACTCGTTCAGAATCGAAATTTTTCCTGAAATTCGGAACGAATTTGGGTTCGTCCGAATCGATTCGCTCATCTCTACTCAGCATGTTATAGATGCTCTGCCACTCAGCATGTTATGGGGGGATTCTGCCACTCAGCATGTTATGGGGGGATTCTGCCACTCAGCATGTTATGGGGGGATTCTGCCACTCAGCATGTTATGGGGGGGCATATACTGGTCCAGCAGAAGAGCTGTTGTGACCAGAAAAGTCTCAGGCCGTTTTTTAACCTCAGTCCGCCCCTGGTGGTAATTGAACCATGGTCCATAGCAGGGCTGCTATGAGCAATAAAGTCAGGGCCCAATTACAAACTGGGGGCCTAGATGGCAGCCACATAGCAAGTTCTAACTGACCTGCTCCGGGTTCCCCCAGCCAACAAATAATCATAAAGCACTCATCCCTCCATCCCAATGTCACTCATCCACTGCAGTCCGTTTAACCTCCATACTCCACTCCTACACCCACCAAAAAAATCTATCATCCTCTCAGTGCCACTGACCCCTCACCCAGCTTCAATCCTCCATCGCCCCACCATGTTCCACTCACCCACCCCCTCTATTACAGCTACACTCCATCACACCACATCCACCACACCATCCTATCTCTACTTACCCACTCACCCCACCCAGGTCCACTCATTCAAATCCATATACCAGCATATTCATCCACCCCCCTCTACCACTAACACTTATCCACTATTCTACCCATTCCAGTTACCCCATTCCACTCTTTTGCCCACCCAGCCAGCTCCATTCCCGTCCCAGTGCCACTCATGAGCGCTCCTCACTCTGATACGCCCCCACCCCACTCCCTGTGCCACTCAGCCCACCATGCTCTCAGCCTCACTCAACCACCCCACTTCTATCCCCACTTAAGCACCCAGCACCCACCACACCCTCCCATCTCCACTCACCTAGTTTGCCACCCAGCTTCACTCATTCAAACTTCTCAACTTATTCATACACCCCTCCCAATGCCTCAGCCACCCCTTCCCCCACTTTTTTTTGTCTCTCAAATCATTGTGTCACCACTCCTGGCCTAGATAAAGTCATTTTTGAAAACTTTTGGTATTAAAGGTATGGCATTAAAGTGTGTGTTTTCGCTTTGTTATAGGTGGCTAAGTGTTCAAAAACAGACTTTAATCACACACGTCTGGCGCTCTATGCTATTTAGAGCACCGACGCTGTGTGTGTGTCCATTTTTGATAAGTATGGTGTGGAGCGCTGAGAGTCAAACGCACTCAGCTGGCGCTACCTTTCACTCCCTGTAGCGCTGTACTGGTGTTAGAGCGCCCAACATACATCACATTCATCAATGCCAGCCATGCTACTACCAGGTTACTACAGAGACTGAGACGCTCTGTTACAGCGCCCGATACCCGCTTACAGCGCCTACTAGCGGTCGCTCTAAGCGCCGCTATACACACGCTCATCTGCTGATACCTGACGTTAGTAGTGAATCAGCCTCCACATCTTCAAATGTCTGTACTGCTGATATACTTTACATTTGGATAGTTTTTTTTTTCTTGCTGTATTATTGTATAAGCAATTTTCATCGACTTGTTAATTACATTTACATACTCACAACACTAATTATAAAAAGATTGTCAGACAATTCTTTTTAAACTACACAATGATGCAGTTATGAGCTATTAGGCAGACTGGTAATAGTATTTAGCTCTTGTAAATAATAATATTATTATTAATAATAATAATAAAAATAATAATAATAATATGGGAAT
Organism: Gastrophryne carolinensis; assembly: GCA_027917425.1. Classification (NCBI taxonomy): domain Eukaryota; kingdom Metazoa; phylum Chordata; class Amphibia; order Anura; family Microhylidae; genus Gastrophryne; species Gastrophryne carolinensis. Next base: position 602,080,487 of record CM051235.1, read on the forward strand.
ATGGCCTACTCTGTCGAACAGAACAGTATGGAAGAGAAAGAAAATCATTTGCCAGATACAGTCTTCTATGTGCAGCGTGGCTTTTAAAGGACAATCTTTGCTTTGTGTCGAAAGTATAGTCTGCAAAAATGATGGCACTGCCGTGGCACGCTGGCCATGGGGTGACACCTAAACTATTCTTAAACAAGAAAAAACTCCCTCAAAAGTGTTCATAACCTAACAATACACAATCGATTTACAGCCAGAAGAGAAAACTGCCATCTACTTTCTACCTGGTGTTGAATCAGCTCCAAGTGACAATGAAAGTGAATGGCAGTTTTCTCACCTGGCTTTGAATCAACCCCAATATTGCTACAATAAAATGTTTTATTGTGTTATCGGGACATGAGAAACAATGTTTTATTATTAATAGATGTACCCTGTTTCCTCGAAAATAAGCCGTACACCGAAAAAAAGCCCCTGCATAATTTCTCAATATTTGTTGAGGATGCTTTACAGTGGACCAAAACCTGGGTTTTTGACTATTCTGGGTTTGGGTCCTTGTCCTCAGCATATGCCTTGCTATGTAAATCCCCCCCCAGGCCACCCTATGTAAACTCCCCCAGTTCCTACGACACATGTGCGAGCTCTGGTCCAATCACCGATTTATGTTGTGCATATACTAATACACAACATAAAGTTTTGAGCGACACATCATCATAGGGAGGGGTGGCACGTGCTCTCCCCGGATTCCCTGTGCAGTGCGCGCTCCTGTGTGCACAGCTGCAGTGATACCGGGGATGCAGCGTCGGCTAGCGTTCCCCGTGAGGGCCCGGAGAAAGGTAAGGCTTATAGATTCCCGAGCCGATCAGCGGTGGGTGTTGGTCCACTTTAAAGGGACAGTTCAAAAAAAATCGAAGAGCACTTACCTCCCAGCCCATCCTCTTGATCCAACTGAGAGCTGCAACTTGCCATCTTTAGAATACAAACCAGATACAGCACTGGGCAACCTCAGGTAAGCTGCTGTGTATGTCCCTAAGAGGAGCTCTCATAGGTAAGCACTGCACCTACATATAGGAGGCCGGTGCTTCAGCTTCAACATCAGAAACCATGGCACATATGCGGGCCTCCGGTGGCATCCCTGGCACTCCTCTATCTGATGCTCATACCCATGAGACTATATCTGAATGCCTGAGCAGGTTGCTTGCAAAAGTGGGAAGCGGCCAGCAGGAGGCACCCGGCAATCAGTTCCGTACAGAACTCATAGCTGGGATAACTATGCACAGTGGGGAGTTCTGATTGGATAAGAGCACACACATGTGCAGTGGGAGCATTGGTCAAGGTGAGTAAGCAGCCAATCTGGGGTTTATCACACACTGGGGCATCCCAAACCCAGATGTCCCTGTCCCAAAAACCACACCGATTGGCCCAGGAATCTTATAGATCAATCCCCGCCGGGGCTTCCAAAATCGTGATGCCCAGCTTCAATCCTCCATCGCCCCACCATGTTCCACTCACCCACCCCCTCTATTACAGCTACACTCCATCACACCACATCCACCACACCATCCTATCTCTACTTACCCACTCACCCCACCCAGGTCCACTCATTCAAATCCATATACCAGCATATTCATCCACCCCCCTCTACCACTAACACTTATCCACTATTCTACCCATTCCAGTTACCCCATTCCACTCTTTTGCCCACCCAGCCAGCTCCATTCCCGTCCCAGTGCCACTCATGAGCGCTCCTCACTCTGATACGCCCCCACCCCACTCCCTGTGCCACTCAGCCCACCATGCTCTCAGCCTCACTCAACCACCCCACTTCTATCCCCACTTAAGCACCCAGCACCCACCACACCCTCCCATCTCCACTCACCTAGTTTGCCACCCAGCTTCACTCATTCAAACTTCTCAACTTATTCATACACCCCTCCCAATGCCTCAGCCACCCCTTCCCCCACTTTTTTTTGTCTCTCAAATCATTGTGTCACCACTCCTGGCCTAGATAAAGTCATTTTTGAAAACTTTTGGTATTAAAGGTATGGCATTAAAGTGTGTGTTTTCGCTTTGTTATAGGTGGCTAAGTGTTCAAAAACAGACTTTAATCACACACGTCTGGCGCTCTATGCTATTTAGAGCACCGACGCTGTGTGTGTGTCCATTTTTGATAAGTATGGTGTGGAGCGCTGAGAGTCAAACGCACTCAGCTGGCGCTACCTTTCACTCCCTGTAGCGCTGTACTGGTGTTAGAGCGCCCAACATACATCACATTCATCAATGCCAGCCATGCTACTACCAGGTTACTACAGAGACTGAGACGCTCTGTTACAGCGCCCGATACCCGCTTACAGCGCCTACTAGCGGTCGCTCTAAGCGCCGCTATACACACGCTCATCTGCTGATACCTGACGTTAGTAGTGAATCAGCCTCCACATCTTCAAATGTCTGTACTGCTGATATACTTTACATTTGGATAGTTTTTTTTTTCTTGCTGTATTATTGTATAAGCAATTTTCATCGACTTGTTAATTACATTTACATACTCACAACACTAATTATAAAAAGATTGTCAGACAATTCTTTTTAAACTACACAATGATGCAGTTATGAGCTATTAGGCAGACTGGTAATAGTATTTAGCTCTTGTAAATAATAATATTATTATTAATAATAATAATAAAAATAATAATAATAATATGGGAATATGGCCTACTCTGTCGAACAGAACAGTATGGAAGAGAAAGAAAATCATTTGCCAGATACAGTCTTCTATGTGCAGCGTGGCTTTTAAAGGACAATCTTTGCTTTGTGTCGAAAGTATAGTCTGCAAAAATGATGGCACTGCCGTGGCACGCTGGCCATGGGGTGACACCTAAACTATTCTTAAACAAGAAAAAACTCCCTCAAAAGTGTTCATAACCTAACAATACACAATCGATTTACAGCCAGAAGAGAAAACTGCCATCTACTTTCTACCTGGTGTTGAATCAGCTCCAAGTGACAATGAAAGTGAATGGCAGTTTTCTCACCTGGCTTTGAATCAACCCCAATATTGCTACAATAAAATGTTTTATTGTGTTATCGGGACATGAGAAACAATGTTTTATTATTAATAGATGTACCCTGTTTCCTCGAAAATAAGCCGTACACCGAAAAAAAGCCCCTGCATAATTTCTCAATATTTGTTGAGGATGCTTTACAGTGGACCAAAACCTGGGATTTTGACTATTCTGGGTTTGGGTCCTTGTCCTCAGCATATGCCTTGCTATGTAAAACCCCCCAGGCCACCCTATGTAAACCTCCCCAGTTCCTACGACACATGTGCGAGCTCTGGTCCAATCACCGATTTATGTTGTGCATATACTAATACACAACATAACGTTTTGAGCGCCACATCATCATAGGGAGGGGTGGCACGTGCTCTCCCCGGATCCCCTGTGCAGTGCGCGCTCCTGTGTGCACAGCTGCAGTGATACCGGGGATGCAGCGTCGGACAGCGTTCCCCGTGAGGGCCCGGAGAAAGGTAAGGATTTTGTGGGATGGTCTGGGGGGGGGGCTTACACAGTGGGGCACGTTGAATTGTCTCCAAATGAAATTAAAGTGGCAGCAATGGCCTAGTGGTTAGAAAAATGATATTGTGACCTTAGGGCCTCAGGTTCGATTCCTGACTCGGAAATCACTCAAGTGCTCTCCGGGTGCCATGGTTAAGGCAGCCCACCGCTCCGGGCAAATGTGCTCACACTGCCCCTAGTGTGGTTCACTGGTTTGTGTTGTTCTATATACATGTCAGGAACCGCTTGCCTGATCCCCGTTCCAGCGACGTCTCCAGGCGGCCAGCTGCAGCTGTCGCTGTGCGGCGGCCGCGCCGAGCGGCGTCGGCTCGAGCAGCGTCGGCTCGAGCGGCGCCCAGCTCAGCCACGCCCCCCGCTTCCTCCTCCAGGAGACGTGCTCGCGCGCGGCCGCGAGCACGTGTCTGTTATGCCCTCCGGCGGCGCTGTGCGGCGCGCACCCGCCGGAGGATCAATTAAAGGGTTAATGAATCCTAGGAGATTGAGGGCTTCGCCCTCTTCTGCTCTGCAGCCAATTACCCTTGGAATCCTATGTGCTCCAATCAGTACACTGCTTCCCTCAGACCTGTTCCTATAAAGGCAATTCCCTCTCAGTTGTGAATTGCCTGTGATAGCGCTCAGAACCCTGTGTTACCTACTCCTGTGAAGTCTAGCCTGTTGCCGATTTGATTGTACGACCATTCTCGATCCTGAATCCTTGTTGCCGACCTCTGCCTGAACTGACGCTTCTAGATCCTGATCCCCAGTTGCTGACCTCTGCCTGAACCCCGACTACGTCTTGCCTGACCCCTGGTGCCGCTACGATCTCTGCCTTCCCGTTATCGACCTATTGCCTGTCTCTGGACTTCCGTCACTCACGCTCTTGCTATTGGTTCTCCAGTCCTCCCACATATAAGCTTACATCCTTTGAGCCATTAAGTCCTGGGGGCAACCGATCCCGGGTAGGCGTATCTTGCGTCCCGGCAAGCGGGGGCTCCTACAGGTGAAGCTGGCTGTGGAGATTGGGGGTTGTGAGCTTATTAAGAGGGCTGGAGTTACCCCGAGCGTGACAATACATATGAGTGGGAGTGTGCCAAAATTGAGTGTCCCAACTACATAGCATACAAAACAAAAACACCTTGTGGCCCAGTGTACCACAAGAACATGCACCAAACAAAAGGCACCACTCCTACTAACCAAACCAATACCATCACTAATTAATATCAATAGTTTAATTCATCAAAAAATCTCATTAAAAACACAAAATACATCAACCATCACAAACATCTAAAAAAGACATGACAATACACAGCCCAACCCAGCAAGAGGAACCCAATTAATCCTAACAATCTGTGCTTGAATCATAATTATAGCATCACATGGATGCATCTATCCATATAATCTAAAGTGCCCATGTGCAACACTAAAGTGCTAAATATAATGTGCAATGAATGCAGAACTAACAAAAAATGTATATAGTGACCTCAGTGAAAAAGAGAAAATAACCTCCTGCTGAGTGGGACAATCAATCATCCACGCGTTCCGTGACAGATTGTCACTTCCTCAAGGTGCCACCCCATTGTCATAATACAGTTGTGTTGTTCTGCATGGATGAGTTAAACTGGACCTTCAACCTGAATGAGAGCCTATCTTGTATGTTTACCCCCTGTACATACAGATTGCCCACATTAAATACCCTACCTGCATCTACTGCCTTTTCTGAGCATTTAAACATCCAAGATGGCGATCCATGGAGTCTCAGACTGCCTGCAAACAGGAAGTGTCTTCTGACTGTGCCACTCTGCATTCTGGGATTGCTGAACTTTTTCTGACCCCAGCTCTGCTCTGTCTGAGCAAAGCACAGCTATAACCCCGCCCCCGTACATTTGCCCCCTCTCCTCAGTATGTGATGCTTCTGAGGCAAGATGGCGGCGCCCGTATCCTAGAGTCCTGAAAAGAGTTGCAGCCCAGTGGGGGAAAGAGTAATAAGTAAGTGACTAAAGACGTAAAATCTATTAATTTTAGATGCTGAGGAATCGTTTTTTTAAAGCTTTGGGCTTTTCATTAAATGATGCTGAAGGTCCAGTTTAAAAGCAGAGGAAACATTCCTATGTATTATGACAATGGTCATAATAAGCAATGATAATAATCCATTATTTGGATTAAGTGGAAGCTTTTTTTAATTAGCACAATTAAATGGACTGTAAGATGTTCAGTGGTCAGTGGGGGTGCTTACCTGCTTTATTTGCTTTTAGCCTGTCTTGTAGCCTGATTCCATCCCACAAGGACATCCAGATTTGGGCTGCCCCGCTGTGTGAAACCCCCAGTTCCGCTTTAAAACGCACCTTCTCCCCAATCCAACAGTGAATGCGCGAGTTGTATCTATTACCTATAACTTTAGCAGGCATTCGTGAATGGCCAGCACGGGCAAGCACCCTGTTAGGGGGTAGAAGGGTTGTGCCCGTTGGTGCGCTCGGCTTCACTTAGTTCTTCTTGGCTAGACCTGGCCTTTAGCCTGATTCTTAGCCAATTTTGACAAGCGCAGCCGAGTGCACTGATTGGACGAGAGCCTGCACATGTGCCGTAGGACTGGGCAAAGGTGTGTTTACTGGGCAACACTGAGGGGTTTTGCACACGGGGCAAGGACCAAAACACGGGATAGTCAAAATCCCTGGTTTTGGTCCACTTTAAAGTGGACCAACACCCAGGATTTTCACTATCCTGGGTGTTGGTCCACTTCCGCGGGGCACCCCAATCGGGGGTCACAAACGGCCGGCACGGGTACGCGCCCTGCTAGAGGGACGTGCGAGAGGCGGCGGCGGCCTGCGCCTACGCTGTTGGAACGGGGAGAAGGTAAGGTTTCTGGACGTTCGGGGGGGTTTCACACAGCGGGGCATCTCGATTTCGGGAGGGAGCTGATCGGCCCGGGAATCTTATAGATTCCCGGGCTGATCAGCGGTGGGTGTTGGTCCACTTTAAAGGGAAAGTTCAGAAAAAAATCGAAGAGCACTTACCTCCCAGCCCATCCTCTTGATCCAACTGAGAGCTGCAACTTGCCAGCTTTAGAATACAAACCAGATACAGCATTGGGCAACCTCAGGTAAGCTGCTGTGTATGTCCCTAAGAGGAGCTCTCATAGGTAAGCACTGCACCTACATATAGGAGCCATGGCCGGTGCTTCAGCTTCAACATCAGAAACCATGGCACATGTGCGGGCCTCCGGTGGCATCCCTGGCATTCCTCTATCTGATGCTCATACCCATGAGAGTATATCTGAATGCCTGAGCAGGTTGCTTGCAAAAGTGGGAAGCGGCCAGCAGGAGGCACCCGGCAATCATTTCCGTACAGAACTCATAGCTGGGACAACTATGCACAGTGGGGAGTTCTGATTGGATAAGAGCACACACATGTGCAGTGGGAGCATTGGTCAAGGTGAGTAAGCAGCCAATTTGGGGTTTATCACACACTGAGGCATCCCAAACCCAGATGTCCCTGTCCCAAAAATCACGCAGATTGGCCCAGGAATCTTATAGATCAATCCCCCCCCGGGGCTTCCAAAATCGTGATGCCCACTGTGTGAAACCTCCCAGGTTGCCCCATTCACTTACCTTGTTTCCTGGTCCAACGGCGCATGTGCTAGCAGCGACCGCATCCCCGCTATCCCTCTAGCAGGGCGCGTGCCCGTGCCAGGCATTTCTGGATGGCCGGCGCAGACACGCTCCATGTTTCGAGGAAAGCGGAGCGCACTCTTAAATGAAGCCTTAGATGATGTGACATCAGCGACTCCGAGCGTGCCGATTGAACGAGTGGTCGCGCATGCACCGTAGGACTCGTAAATGGGGGTTTCACGCTGCGGGGAACCCTGATTGGGGTGCCCCGTGGGGAAGGACCAAAACCCAGGATAGTCAAAATCCTGGGTTTTGGTACACTTTCATTCAGGAACCTATGTGTTGCCCTGAACAGGAAATTATATTCCCCTACCTCTGCAATGCTATCTAAACATAATCTGTACGAATATTTGCATAAATATTTATTTGTTCCATATAACACACATATAAATACCATTTCATATAAATATACACTTCTAACATAAATACAATTAAAAAATGATTTGGTTGATGAGCTTTCACCTCCATCTAGTGGTGAACTTTGGTAAGTCAGCATCACTTGTATTTATTTTCAAGATTTTTATTTTTTTATATACACAGACGCGTTTCACAGGTCACATCTTCCCCTGCTTCCTCAGTATACTATAATATATCATATTCCTTTCTACTGTGCATTAATGCGAGGAGTGCAGTTTCAACGCTGTCAAAGACTGTGATCAGGCAATGTTGGCGCTTCCGTTCCATTCTTCCTGGGGTGCTTGTTTCCCCAAGTGCCCCACACAAAGAATGCTGGGGGAAACAATGCGCCGACATTTTAGTTCTGTCCTGCAGAAGCTATGGCACTCGTAGACAGCACGCCAACACTACATATTGCTGTGGCCCCAGTCTGTTGTCATAGGTGCTGCAAGGCGGGGGGAGGCAGTTTGCATTGAGCCCCCTTCTGCCACTGGCCTGGTAGCAGTTGCCTCCACTGCCTCTATCAGGGGCATAGCTATGGGGGAGCAGGGAGGCACTTGCCCCGGGTGCAGGAGGTCAGGGGGGCACCAAAGAAGGGCCTGAGCACAGGTGGGGGGGGCGTTATTGGGAATCTTTGCCCCAGGTGCCAGAAAGCCTAGCTACTCCTCTGGCCTCTATGATATGTACATCCATGCCCCTGAACATCATTCCAATGCAACCCTGTATTTTATACGTGCTCCTCGCTCCATTGGTGTCAGTCACATTCTTCTGAGTCGTCTTTTGGGTTTGTTCCCATTGAAAGGACTCAGGACCACATGACCACAGGCAGACAATTGCAGAGCCTGGTTAAAATGGATCAAAATCTTTGAGACTCCAGGTTAGGCAATCTCACTTCCCGGGGCATCCAGATTCAGGATGCTCCGCTGTGTGAAACCCCCCAGGTCGCTGAAAACTCACCTTCGTTCCTGGTCCAGGGTTCATGCGCATGCAGCGCCCGCATCCCCGATATCCCTTTAGCAGGGCGCGTGTCTGTGTCCGGCATTTCTGAATGGCTGTCACGGTCACGTTCCCTGTTAAAGGGTAGCGGGGGATGCGTCCGCCAGCGCACTCGGGACCACTCGCTTTAGATGAGCACTAGGGGCGGAAGTGGATCTGAGTGCGTTGATTGGACGAGAGGCTGCACTTGCTCCGTAGGACCTAGGAAGGGTAAGCAAAATCAGGCGACCTGGAGGGTTTCACACAGCGAGGCATCCCCGATAGGGGTGCTCAGGTGGGGGGCAAAGACCGAAATCCAGGATAGTCAAACTCCTGGGTTTAGGTCCACTTTAAGCTGTTAGGCATCATCAATCGGGATACCCACCACATTGCATCAATTATGTGCAAAAATAAATGTTGGTCATTTTTCTTAATTATATACAAAGCCGCGTTTTAGGGGTCACATGATCGCCCGCTTCCTCAGCGTACCGTTACATATCATAGACGTTTCTACTGCACATACATATCGGCAGGGCTGTATTTACTATTAGGCAACCCTAGGCACGTGCCTAGGGTGGCAACCTGGAAGGGGGGAGGGTGCTGCCCTTACTACTGTAGTAAGTGAAAAGAAATTGGAACTCCCATATCCAGAACATTAATGCCTCCTAACAAGCACCTCCCAGCCACAGAAGGTGGGAAAGAGGGACAATTTGTAAATAAGGCCAAGCCCCCTCAGAGGGATGGACAGGAGATACATTGTAACAGTTACAACAGTATAAAATCTTGAATTGGCAAATGAACAATTTATTGCTGCAGATCTGCATGTTACACTCCAAATAAGAACAACAAGGGACAGAGGGACATGGACACAAAAGCGGGACAGTCCCTCCAAATCAGGGACATTTGGGAGGTATGTCATCGCACCCTTTCCCCCAACCCCCACTTTTTTTTATATGGAACGTGACCTAACTTAAAAAAAGGGGGTGCAAGCACTTAAAGTGCCTAGGACACCATGAATACCAAATACGCCCCTGCATGTCGGAAGTGTTCAAGTTTCAACACTAAGTATCGCCTTCCTGTATCTTGCTTTTGTTGTCACTCACCACCATGTCCGTTAAACACAGACCCTGGTCTGGGGCTTCTTCTCCTATTGGGTGGCTGCAGTCTCTCTGTATCTTCCTCCAGTGAAAATCCTAAGTCTTGGGCCACTACGATAGAATAAAAGGTTGTATTAATGATGATGAGCACAGTACATAGCATAGCACAGTACACAGCACATTCAACACTCGAGATATACAGTCTCATTGCACGTCCTTGGCAATGATACACTTTTATAAGCCGCAATTAACGCTTACCTTGAAAATATGGCCGTGGTATCAATTTTTATTGGGATCCTATAGTCCGCTCAATGCAGAAATTTTGTATCTACTGTTGACTACGGGTGACATTTGCTTCGCACCAGTCTCTATTGGGATTACCTAATATAAAAAAGGACATTTAATGACCTTTAGATTTAAGCATCACCCTTGCAAGGGCAAAAAAATAATTCCCTATTGATTGACAGATCAGTCACTTTATATTTGTTTTCAGGAAAGACGCGTCTGTAAAAAAAAAAAAAATGTCAGTCCGTGAAGAGTATTGATTTTCTATTGTGATCAGCTTTACATTTGCAGAGGTGATCATGTAAACATTAATTAATAGCCTGTCCGCATGATGGGACGGAAGGCCGGGAAAGATGGGGGGGTGGTGGCACCATAGAAAGGCCTTGGAAAGGGTCTCATTGAAAAGCCTATTAAAACATATCTGTCAACGGCACATTCAGGGGGCAGCAATTTCAAATTCACAAGATGGAAATCTGTCTTCCATCAAGTTACTAATACATACGGTATTATATTTATCATGTCATGCTAAACAAAGATTGCTCATAGTGGATTTTATGAGGAGTGGGGGGAGGTCAGTATACTTTAATCATTATAAAAACTGATGTAACCCTTACTACTAGAAATAAGTGAATCTGCTGAGATGTGATTTGTGCTGTTACCCAATTTTTTTGCCATATAAGACGCACCTAGAATTTGGAGGAGGAAAAGAATATTCTAAACCAAATATTGTACTAAAACACCCCATTCCCCATAGGCAGTGTGCATCCCCCCATCCCATTCCTCAGGGGCAGCGTGGTATTTTCCCCTCCCGCCTCCATAGGCAGTGTGGCATTCCCCCCTCCCATTCCCCATAGGCAGTGTGGCATTCCCCCATCCCATTCCTCATGGGCAGCGTGGTATTTCCCCCTCGCATTTCCATAGGCAGTGTGGCATTCCCCCCTCCCATTACCCATAGGCAATTAGGCATTCCCCCCTCCCATTCCCCATAGGCAGTGTGGCATCCCACCTCCCATTCCCTATAGGCAGTGTGGCATCCCCCCTCCCAATGTGGCATCCCCCCTCCCATTCCCTATAGGCAGTGTGGCATCCCCCCCTCCCAGTGTGGCATCCCCCCTCCCATTCCTCATAGGCAGTGTGGCATTCTCCCCCATCCCATTCCCATAGGCAGTATGGCATTCCCCCCCTCCCTTTTCCTATTTTCCAGTGTGGCATTCCCACCTCCCATTCCCCATAGGCAGTGTGGCATTCTCCCCCATCCCATTCCCATAGGCAGTATGGCATTCCCCCCCCTTTTCCTATTTTCCAGTGTGGCATTCCCCCCTCCCATTCCCCATAGGCAGTGTGGCATCCCCCCTCCTATTCCCTATAGGCAGTGTGGCATCCCCCCTCCCAGTGTGGCATCCCCCTCCCATTCCCCATAGGCAGTGTGGCATTATCCCCCATCCCATTCCCATAGGCAGTATGGCATTCCCCCTTCCCATTCCCCATATAGACATTGCGGCATTCCCCCCACCCCTTTTCCTATTTTCCAGTGTGGCATTCCCCCCTCCCATATAGACATTGCGGCATTCCCCCCATCCCTTTATTCAGTGTTGCATCCCCCCCTCCCATTCCCATAAGCAATGTGACAGAATAACACGAACCCCCCAGGATATATTGACATGACTGCTGTCCCTGCTCTAGCTTCTGGCGGTGCCACTGCTTCTTGGGTTGGCGCGCGCTGACACCCAAGAGGCAGTGGCGGAGGCCAGAGTGGGGACAGCAGGCATGAGATTGATGTAAGTATACTTCTTTTTTTTTTTTACATTCGCCCAAGACACACTGACATCTTCCCCCCACTTTTAGGGAAAATAGTGCATCTTATAAGATGAAAATACAGTAAATTCCCATTGAATTCAAATAATTTTGGAAGAATTGGCCAAAAGTCAAAATAGCCTAGATTCACTTTAGGGTGTTCCCCCCCCCCCCCCCAAACAGTGCCGTACATAGGTTTCACATGGCCCCATATAAAAAAAAGACTTCAAGAGGAGCAAAACCCCAAAATGTAACTTTCTTTCTCTGGTGGAGCATTCCGATTTGTATGTTTCCCTGGAATCGCCCAAAAATCACCTATTCCTGGTTCCCACAGGGGCCGCTCAGCCAATCAGGGGCATTCATACTGCTCAGATTTCCTTTGACATGAATTGAGCAAGCGCACTTACACCTCCGCCTCTAGCTGCACACCCGCTGCGCCGCCTATTCAAAGAGGTGCGTCCACAGCTAGAGGTATGCTAGGGATGAGCCTATGGCGTGGAGACTCGACAAGGGCTCTGGGAAGAGGTACCACACAGTGGGAATTCCCAATTTGAGATGCCCCAAAAAGAGTCTTATAGACTCGGGGGGGTGTTGCTCTTCTTTAGAGTGGACCAAAACCCGGGAGTGTGGCATTCTTCCCCATCCTATTCCCATAGGCAGTATGGCATTCCCCCACCCCTTTTCCTATTTTCCAGTGTGGCATTCCCACCTCCCATTACTCATAGGCAGTGTGGTATCCTCCTTCTCCTATTCCCCAAAGCAGTGTGGCATTCCCCCCTCCCATTCCCCATATAGACGATGCGGCATTCCCCCATCCCTTTATTCAGTGTGGCATCCCCCCCTCCCATTCCCATAAGCAATGTGACAGAATAACACGAACCCCCCAGGGTATACTTACATGACTGCTGTCCCTGCTCTGGCTTCTGGCGGCGCCACTGCTTCTTGGGTTGGCGCGCGCTGACACCCAAGAGGCAATGGCGGAGGCCAGAGTGGGGACAGCATGCATGAGATTGATGTTGCTCGTCTTTAGAGTGGACCAAAAACCGGGATTTTGACTATGTCGGGTTTTGGTCTTTGCCTCCTGGGCATCCCAATTTCCTGGTCCTATCATGGACATGCAGGCGCATAGCCAAGCAGCGCATTCGGCTCCATCCAGTCCTTTCAGCTAAAGGCCATATGAAGCCGAGCGTGCCGACAGCTGCAACCCAGCTAGCATCTAGCACAGGGGGTGTGCCTGCACTGGCCATTCGCAAATGCTGTAGTGGGCGCGCACCTGATTTTTTTTCTTTTTTTTTTCCTGATCGGGGTGGCCCGGGGGGGGGGGGGGGGGACAGGGAGTGAGTGTGCCTTCCCTGGAGTCCATGAGATATTTTGGTCCTCTTTAACCAGGGGTGTAGCTAGGGGAAAGCAGGGGGGGGCACTTGCCCCGGGTGCAGTAGGTCAGGGGGGCTCAAAAGGGGGGCCTGAGAACAGGCAGGGTTGCCATTTAGAATATTTGCTCCAGATGCCAGAAAGCCTAGCTACTCTTCTGCTTTAACTGCATGTAATATAGACTACAACGATCCCCTTCCTCCCCTATTAATTAAGCTACCTAAAATAAATGCTAATAATTACTCTCCACCTAATAAACCACAATTTAAAAGTATGTGACAGCGCCAGAGGTTCTGCTGACATCATTCTAACCCAACATACGGCAAATGTATTTATTTACGAGCGTCAACAAATGGCGCTGACAAATGTCCGTGAATAGATTATTCCTAACGCTTGTTTTTTGTTTTGTTTCTCGCTGATTGGCTAATTGACTAATTACGCGCCTCGGCTCTGCCCGGCCAGCCTTACGTGGGTAGGTGACTCCTAACTACCGCGGTGTATACAGTAAGCCTGGCACTGCAATATTAATGTAAGCAAAAAAATACCGCCGGCTGAGTCGTTATCATTTTTGTTAACTTTCTATCGACTGTTTGTTAGATGGCGTGCCACTAAAGTGCGTGATTTGAGATGAAAAATTAGACAGATTAACCTGAGGGGAGAGCTTGATTGATTACTAAATAGGATCAATTTAGAAGTTTTAAGTCATAACGGTTCTGTCGAGCCCCTTAATACTTCAAACTTCAATTTTACGGGCGATTGAACTAAGCATGTTCCTGACAAAATTGATATATGTATTAATTTGCTTTAACTGTTGATTAATTGCTCTCCAGTGAGAGAATTATATGGAGCCGTTTCCCCCGGATTTGCATATTAATCAAATTCTAGTTGATAATTCCGCCTGAGCTGTGAATTTAGGGGGGAGATCGTGAAGTCAGAGAGAGAGCTGCGGGTAAAAAAAAAAAAAAAAACTAAAAAAAAAAAGAATCTTACTAACCTCTCTATTTCCATCCGCGTTTTTCTCTTCCCGCGCTCCCTTCCTGCTTAGCTGCCTGTCTAGAGCATTAAAATCAAAGATGCAGAACGGGTTAGCCTGGCTATTTGGTAAAAACAGAAATTGCCTGTCCGGTTTTATGATGTGCTCAGCCTGAACAGGCAGCTCTTTAATGTGCCCTGTCAAAATGTCTAGGATTTAAAGGGGAAACGTCACCGTTCAGCGCGGGATAATTAATGGCAATGGGCTCTAAGCTCTTGCCTAGGTAAATGTTATTATACAAGGCGCTCGTGGGTTTGGCTGAGAGGAGGAGGAATATTGGCCGGGACTAGTGTTTCATGTTCGGATTCGGAATAAGTTAGGAATTTATGGAAGGTCTTAAAGTGGGACAAAGCCAATCAAATTTTGACTAATGTCCCCTGTGGGGCTGCTATCGGGGCAGTACAGGCAGGACTCCTGTAGGGGGCTGGTACTGATGGCAGCTCTGTAACAATGTCTGCCTGACCTGCATCAGGAGGAAGAGTCTTCATATGAGTCTCCGTCCTAGTTCCACTCACCCCACCCTGATACCAGGGCCACCCACCCCAAGCTCCACTCACCCACACCACACTTTGTGCCACCCATCGCAAGATTCGGTCAGTCACCCCCTCTCCCCAGCTCCACTCATTAATCCTGACATCCAGTTCAACTCAAAGCTATACTTATCAATCATACCCTTCCAACCCCACTAAATGTCCCCTTTGCCCTAGCTCTACTCATTCATTTGCCCCCCCAGCTCAACTCATACATTCTCCGCCCCTAGCTCTACTTATTCATCCCCCTTCCCAACTCTACTCATTCATCTGCCTCCCTGATCCAGTCATTCACCCCCTCTCACCTCTACTCATTCACCCCCCCAGCTCCACTAATTCATCTCCCTCCCTAGCTCTACTCATTCATCTCCCTCCCTAGCTCTACGCATTCATCTCCCTCCCTAGCTCTACGCATTCATCTCCCTCCCTAGCTCTACGCATTCATCTCCCTCCCTAGCTCTACTTATTCATCCCCCTTCCCAACTATACTCATTCATCTTCCTCCCTGATCCACTCATTCATCCCTCCCTCTCAGCTCCACTCATTCATCTCCCTCCCTAGGTCCACTTATTCTTTACCCCTCCCAGCTCCAATTACTCATTCCCCCTCCCAGCTCCACTCATTCATCTCCCCCCCAGCTCCACTAATTCATCTGCCTCCGAGCTCCACTCATTGATCTCCCTTCCTAGCTCCATCTATTCTTACTTCCTCCCAGCTCCACTCCACTAATTCAGCTCCCTCCTATTTGCACTTATTTATCTCCCCTGCCAGCTCCACACATTTATCCCTCTCCCTAGTTCCACTAATTCACCCCCCTCCCAACATCACTCCTTCATCCCTCTACCAGCTCCACACATTGATCTTCTTCCCTAGCTTCACTCATTCACCCCCTCCTTTTTCCCAATCTAGCCCCTCCCATCCCACCACTAATACTTTCTGACTTACTACTGTCTACTACATCAAGAATGGGGAAACATTTTATGTTATTGGTCTCCTTCTTCATCGGAAAGTTACAGACCGTTGTAAAAAGGGGCTACATAATAGTAACATGGTAACATATTATCTAAGGCTGAATAATGACTTTAGTCCATCCAGTTCAGCCTGTTTATCTCCTTCCAGTGGTCTAGTAGCTAGAGCTGCTGTACACAATATTCCATATGGGGTCTGACCAGTGACTTGTACAGGGGTAAAATGATGCTCTGGTCATGAACACCTATGCCCCACTTGAAGCACCCCATGATCCTGATTGCCTCGGCAGCTGCTGCCTGACATTGATCACTACAGTTAAGTTTATTGTTAGGTCCTTTTCCATTGTAGTTTTACCAAGCATTTCCTTATTTAGTGTGTAATCATGGCACACATTTCTCCTTTGCATATTCATAACCTTTCTCTGTGTTAAACTTAATCCGCCATTTTACTGCCTATGCTTCCAATTTATGTACATCTGTTTGTAGCTGCCTGTTGTCCTCTTTTGTGTTCATTACTTTACACAGCTTAGTATCATCTGCAAATATTGAGACTTTACTGTTTAATCCATTCCCTATCATTAATATATATATATTGATGAAAATTGGGTCCAGAACTGACTGCCCAATCAGAGTATGTACAGTTTCTAACCACCCTGTTTCCTATCATTAAGCAATTTGTATTAGTTGCATAGTATGTTGTATTTCCTGTATATTGCAGTGAAAAACCTAGGAAAACCTAGTACCACTGGCTGGTGCTATTTTGACTATCCTGGGTCTTGGTCCACTTCGGTGGGGCACCCCCGATCGGGGTGCCCCACTGTGTGAAACCCCCCCGAACCCCCCGAACAACTCACCTCTCCCCGCTCCCAGCGCCGACGGACAAGCCGCGGACAAGCGGCCCCTCCGCCGCCGCCTCCCGCGCGTCCCTCTTGACGCGCGCGTGCCCGCGCCGGCCATTCACAGACGGCTGGCGCGGGCGCGCGCACATCTAGAGGGGCGCGAGGGAGGTGGCGGCGGCCGGCCGCCGCCGAAGATAAGGTAAGGAGTTTGGGGTGTTTGGGGGGGTTTCACCCCGCGGGACATCCTGATCTCGGATGTCCCGCGGGGAGGGAGGCGATCGGCCCGGGAATCTTATAGATTCCCG
The DNA here is from genome assembly GCA_027917425.1 of Gastrophryne carolinensis. Taxonomy (NCBI): domain Eukaryota; kingdom Metazoa; phylum Chordata; class Amphibia; order Anura; family Microhylidae; genus Gastrophryne; species Gastrophryne carolinensis. The sequence continues at coordinate 602,097,284 of CM051235.1, forward strand.
GGCCGATCACCCGTGGGTGTTGGTCCACTTTAATTAAACCAAGTTTGCAATGCTTTTATAACAAGTATAGGCATTTCAATGTATACAAAACGGCCGGATATACACATATATAAACCAACTCTGCGGTGGGGAATCAGAGCAGCAAAGACATCAGCCTGTTAGTTGAAAGTGTTTTCTTTAGCTCGACATGTCAGTAAGGGCCCCTTTGCTTGTCCTGTGTCAGGATGTGTGAGATGATACAGGACAAGCTGAGGGGCCCTTGCTGATCCATTCCAGCCCCAGCCTCCACAAAAGTTTCAATACACCCAACATACTACAGTTCCAACGTGAGCTCCATTGAGAAAGGCCTTACACCCAGCTCATCGGTGAGGCCCAGTGGGGATCAACAGGCATCAAATGGACCACTAGGAACAACACTATCATGGTTTCAGCTTTTTCACATGCTAGTTACTCACCTTCTCTGTGTGTTCTGGCTGTTAGTATGCCTGCGTATCCCTGGTATGCTTTAGGCATGCTTTCTCCCTTTATAGCCATGTTTTGTAGGTCAGCTTCCCCACGAGTATTGCTGGGGTTAAGGTGATGGGCTGACACTGGCCTCCTGCCTTGATTAGCCGATGGCCACATAAAACCATTCCTCTCCCAGCATGCATTGCCCGTTATGGCTTTTGCTGGGTGTTAAAGTACCACTGTTAGCTGAATTCTGATCACCTGTTGCTGACTTTCTCTTCATCTGACCCTGCTCTGATCGCTGCTGGGACCGACCCCTGTCTGCCTGACCTCAAACTTGTCTACTAATCTGTATCGGGAACCCTCTGACAACCCAGCTTGACCCTTGACCATTCTCCTATGTATCCCCATGGAACCTCGAATCGGAAGGAATGTCATTCCTGTGTATTACCCCAGCCAGCCCAACTTCCTTCCAGTCTTGTCCCTGGTTCATCTTCACCCTGTAAGTTCTGCATTCTTTGTGTTATGTGTAAGTCCTGGGGGCAGCTGGGTCCGGGGAGGCGTATCCACTGCCGCGTCAGATGGGGGATTGTCTATAGGCAGAAGCAGCAGTGGAGATTAGGGGTTGCGGACTTACCTGAAGGTGGGTGTCCTATGGGGCCATTATCCAGCATCCTAACAGCCATCACAAGGACTACCCTTCCTATAGATTAAAGGCAAACCTACAAAGTCCATCTTGCTACAAACTCAAAGGGAACTTTTCCCTTTGCCTTGCTACAACCTTCAAAGACCCATGCCCATTTCCATACTTACCATCATTGGCAGACCACATGTCAGCCTTTCACTTAACAAAGTGCTGAGTTAGCATTGAATTGCGAAACGTTTCCACATTTTTGCTTGCTTCAACTGTATAAAACCTCTGAAGCTTGCTACGGCTGAGGGAAACCACTTGCTACAAACTGTTATTGAAACAGATGAATAAAGAGCAGTCACTTGCACAAATGTTGCCATGTGCTTACTTATATGTACACAGCTGATAATGTTACTAAGCATGTTTGAACCGTGTTTATTGTAATGTCACACTTTATATGAACTTCCAAAAAGGAATTGGCCAGCGAGGTCCCAAAAAAACTCTCCCCACTTGGATTTGTCTTGTGACCAGGAAACTAGGTGGCACCCACACAAGCTCTTAAACCAATAGGATAGGGAGTTAGGAACAGTAAAATAACCTTTAAAGTGGACCAACACCCAGCCCTTTTTTTTTTATTTTTTTTATTTGAAGATATACAAAAAATGCAGCATAACCCGATTAACAATGTAAAGAGAAAAAAAATTACCTCCGACGCTCCCTCGGCGCGTCGCCACAATTTAAATTTTCGGCCGCCATCTTAGATTTGGTCCCAAAGGAAGAGACCCTTTGACCTATGCTGGCTGAAAATCGCGCGCATGCGCAGTAGTTAGGTGAAGCGCCGCTTGCATCAGGAACGAGCGGCGCTTCGCCTGACACTACTGTGCATGCACAATTCTACTGAGAGGGTTGACGGGAGGGGACGGTGTCGAGGCGGGGGCGCGCGCGGCTCAGAAGGGGGCGGAGACAAGCGAGGAGCTTGCAGCGTCCTGACAGAGAGAGGAAGAGCGGTTCGCGAGGAGAAGCACAAGAACTCACACTGGAGACCACTGGTACAGCATGTGTATGTGAGGTGACATGGGGGTACAATTTGTATATTTTTGCAATGAGCGCGCCCTGACCCATATGATCATGTTTCACGTCCCCTCCCGCATTAGAATCGCTGAGCTTTAATAAAGGTAATAGGCCGAATCCGCCCGACCAGCTCACGACAGGAGGTCATGTGAGCGTGTAGTGTCAGGGAAGCCCTTGGTTGTCCTGGAGACAGTTCAACCAATCAGCGCAGCGTGCTATAGGTAATAGGCGGGACGGCGGCAGGAGTCATGCTCGCTCACGAGAGCGATAGGCCACGCCCCCCGGATGACGCCAGGAGAAGAGACAAGTAACGCGAGAACAAAGAAGAGGTCAGCGACGGACAAGAAATGCTAATGACCGGACAATATATGCTAATGACCGAACAAGAGCTGGAGTGCGGGACTTCCGGTGGAGGATTCAGAAGATTTCAGGCGCAGCAAGGGACAGAAGGCTCCAACAGTGATCAAAAGGTAAGTGTCTTTTACTATTAAAGTGAATAGAGTTAAGTAGTTTTTGAGGGTGTTGGTCCACTTTAAAGATCCCGCAGCAACTGAAAGGCCACGTCCTTTCCCCCTCTCTGTTCCATTTAACAAATCTTATTGTACTTCTGATGAAGCCTTGCTTCTAATGCTTTGGGCGAAACATGTTGAGCTAAAGAAAACACCTCAAACTAACAGCCCAATGTTTTTGCTGCTCTGATTCACCACCACAAAGTTAGTGTATATATGTGTGTATCCTTACCTTGATGTTTTGTATATGTTGAAAGGCCTATACCTGTTATAAAGACAAAACCTTTGTTTACATTAAAGTGGACCTAAACTCAAGATTTTGACTATCCTGAGCGCGCTGGCTGCAGCATCCTCCACTTCCCTCTAACAGGAAGCGTGTCCGTGCCAGCCATTCACAAATGCTTGGAGGAGGGAATCTATCGGCCCTGGAATCGTATAGATTTTCTGGCTGATCGAACTGGGTTTTGAGACACTTTAATAACTTGCTGTACTCCTGATGAAGCCTTGCATCTAATGCTTTAGGCGAAACGTGTTGAGCTAAAAAAAAACACTTCAAACTAACAGGCCGATGTGTGTGTAGATATGTGTATTTCCTTACCTTGATGTTTTGTATATGTTAATATGCCTATACTTGTTATAAAGTTAAAGTGAAGCAACTTTATTGAACCCAAATTGTCTGTTCTAACCTTTTTTAATCAATTTCCCCCATCTTTATCTAAACTGAGCCAGAGGCAGATTCCAAAACACTAATCCTGATTATCATCAGGAATGGAAAGTCTGTTCCTGCTCTAACCGTTCCTCGTTTATATTGTTTCGATAGCATCCGCGCGATTACGATATTCTATAAATTTAGTTTCAGAAATTTAGCTGCATCCTAAAACCTCCAAAAATACGACTTCTTGGCAGCACAGCTAATATATTAAAGATTCTCCCGTTTCATAATGGCGGGCTGAAGAGGGTGATCTACAGTATAAACTTCCAAATCTATGGATTGAAAGTGCAGCGGTGTAATTAAAACCAGATAATTAATGAGACAATATTCTTACAGCTACATCTTTAATGAACAAAACCCTTCAGGGCAACATGCACTTGCAGGCTCATTAAAGAAAATAAAGTTTCCAGCCTTGTATTTCTTCCCAGTGTGTTCATAATAAGCTGCTTGTCTGAGCTTTTTTTAAAAAAAGCTCTGCTAATGTCGCCAACTTTAAATAGATTTTCCGGTCACATTTCTAGCTTTTAAATATTTAAAATATGATGATTCAGATGAGTTTTAGCAGGAGTTTCGCTCAGGCCATAGCTTAGGATGAAAGGTGAGCAGTCGCCTCTTAAAAGAGAACCATGAGCTGCAATTAACACCGGGTAATATATCTGTTTCCGCTGGGTGGTGTGATTTAATCTGCTCTCCTGAAACTCTAATTATGTAATAATGTGCTATGAGGGACAATGACAGGAGGGAGGGAGGCCAGGGATGGGTATTAAAAGGGATGGAGGAGAGGGTAGAGGCATCCAGCCACAATCAAGATTTTACAGTAAAATAAATGTACCATGTTAGCGTATTATACTCCTGCCTCCCTACCCTTCCCGATATGGCTCCGATTTGTCCTTTTTTTTTTGGCCGGAGGAGACTGTGGTATTAAAGCTGGTTTGCCCTGGTTCTTTCTTAGAACATACACTGTGGAGTCATAGAAACATAGAAGGGTGACGGCAGAAGGAGACCATACGGTCCATCTAGTCTGCCCTTATGTGTATACTGTATGTTCTCTTTATCTTATGTGTATACTGTATGTTCTCTATATCTTATGTGTATACTGTATGTGCTCTGTATCTTACAATAAGTATAGGAGACACCAACTGATACTCAAAGTAAGGTGTGCACCACTCTGGCTAGCAGCAATTTACTATCCCAAAATGATATAACGGGGGTGCCCAAAACCCCCCAACATAAAACTGCATCAACGCCAGAGACTAACATTTGCACTAACCAATCAATGTTAATATATAAAATTAAGGCCCTTATTTAACAAGGGATAGCGCCAGGTAGCGAATGGTGAGCGAACGGTAATGACGGTCACCGCCACGAGAACGCCGGCTCCCCTCCGCAATCACACATTTATCAAGCCGATCCTGCTTAGCGACTGACAGAGCGCCAGATAGCGAATCATTCATCATTATTCCAGCCTCACCCCACAGCGCCAGCGAGCGACCTTGAACAGCGACAGGTATGACCTCTCGCTACCTGGCGCTCTCCAATGCATTTCAATGGAGCAATCTTTAAATATTCTTAATTAATTGCAATTAATGTTTTTTTTTTTTTTTTTTTTTCTAAATGTCAAAAATTCTGTGACCACTTCTGCAATGTTAGATATTTTTTTAAGGTAAAAAAATATATATATATATATTTGTGCAGAATTGATATTACAGGTCTGATATTAATGTATCCATATTACAAAATGTTTTGAAAAACTTTTTCCCCAAAAATATGGTTGTTTGGGGGTTAAAAAACTACTTTTAACCCATCGCCGCCAGCGCTCTGGGGTTTAAACAAGCATTTTACAGCGCGATAATTTTTTGAGCGTGATTTGTTAATGAATATGGTGGGAGCCGGTCGCTAGGGCCATTCGCTGTCATGCGCACCCATACAGCGCGGAACCTTTCAAATAGCGACTCCTAACCCCGTATTCAACATTACCGCACACCGACTGAGTCGCTGTCAACAGCCGAACAACGGCCAAGCACAGCGAATACTAGTGGGCGCTGTGAAAATAACGCTACTGTCGCTCATCTGTCGCTACCTGGCGCTATTAATGAATCTGCCTCTTATTCTTTATTTAGTCAAAGGACAAACACTACATGATAAAAACTTCCTTAAAACATATAACACCAAGTAACACAATCTGCCAGGGGGGGAGATACACCCACTACTAAATCAATCACCTATTATTGCATGATAAGTGTGACACCTAACTCCTATGCTAATAAATACATTTTTTAAAAACATTATAAAAATACATAATAAATCATTAATCCATAAAGTGCTTGTGCTCAAAAACAGTGCATCAATTTACAGCAATCCATCCAATTTTTAGTATATTTATAAAGTGCTTCAACTAGTTAAAGGAAGAAGGTACATGCTCACACAATCTATAACCAATCGTACATGGTTATGGACCCCAGCAGCACCAAACACCCCCCGAGAGCAGGCCCACACGTTCCATGACACCCTCCCTGTCACTTCCTCAAGGCAGTATGCACTCTTTATTTTAGGATAGGTGTGTGCTTATCCCATTGTTAAATTCACCGACTGTCGATTTTTCAACAGTCCTCCGCTGGAAGTTTGTTCCAAACATCTACTACTCTTTCTGTAAAATAATATTTTCTAACATTGCTCCAGATGTTCCCTCCGACTAGCTTCAGGTTGGGTTCCTTTGTTCTATCATTAGGTTTCTTCTTAAAAACACTTCCCTCCTGAACCTTATTGAATCCTTTCACATATATAAAGGTCTCCATCATGTCCCCTCTCTCCCTTCTTTCCTCCAGACTGTACAGATTAAGTTCTTTAAGTCTTTCCTAAGTTTAAGTCCTTGTGCCGTTTTTGTTGGCCGCCTTTGGACCCGTTCTATTTGAATAATGTCTTTTTGCAGAACTGCACCCAGTATTCTAGCTGTGGCCTCACCACGGCTCTATACAGCGGCATCACAACCTCCCTCTTCCTACTGGTGATGCCTCGAGCTATGCAGCCGAGCATCCTGCTTGCTTTTCTCACTGCCTGGCTACACTGTCCACTCATCTTGCAGCTATCAGTAATCAGTATCCCTAAATCTCTCTCCTCCGAGGTCCTGGCTAACACAGTGCTGCCCATACGGTGCTCAGAGCAGGGATTCCTTCTACCCAAGTGCAGGATTTTACATTTAGAGACTCTATTAAACTCAATTAAACTCTAGTTTCCACAGTTTTGACCATGTATCCAGTAAAGCTAAATCATTTCCCATGTTGCAAACACCTCCAGGAGTTTCCACCCTATTACTAACCTTTGTATCATCAGCAAAAAGGCAAACTTTTCCTACCAAGCCTTCCCCTATGTCACTTACAAACATATTAAAAAGAATGGGGCCCAGGACAGAGCCTTGCGGCACACCACTTGTAACTCGCCTTTGTTCAGATTGCACACCATTTACAACAACTCTCTGATACCGATCCTTCAGCCAGCTGGAAATCCACTGAACTATCCAGGGATTGAGTCCTACCTTCAATAACTTATCTATGAGCTCCTTGTGTGGTACAGTGTCAAAAGCTTTGCTAAAATCTAGATATCTACAGCACCACCTTCATCCACCACTTTAGTGAGAATATTATGAGCAGGGGTGTTTCTAGGGGGGGTCAAGCAGGAAAGGTTTGGGGGGAGCAGGAAGGTGGTCTTGGGTGCTTGGGTGAAGTCTGAGGCTGGACGATCACCCACGTGGGGAAATCAGTTACTACAGGCTCTTCAACCAACACCCATCAACCAGCACACATTCCGAAGACTTTTGACATCTGAGGGCTTTTGTTCCCAAACAAAGGGGAGACCAGTTGGTGAATATGGTGAGGAAAGGGGTTGGAGGGGAGCAGGAAGGTGGTCTTGGGTGCTTGGGTGAAGTCTGAGGCTGGATGAGACTATCACCCAGATGGGGAAGTCAGTCACTACAGGCTCTTCAACCAACACCCATCAAACAGCACACATTCAGAAGACGTTTTCAGCCTGAGGGTTTCTGTTCCCAAACAAAGAGGAGATCAATTGGTGAAAATGGTGAGGAAAGGGGTTGGATGGGAGCAGGAAGGTGGTCTTGAGTGCTTGGGTGAAGTCTGAGAGTGAACAAGACCATCAATACAGGCTCATCAACCCATCAACCAGCACACATCTGGAAAAATTTGTAGCCTGAGGGCTTCTGTTCCCAAACCAAGAGGAGACCAATTAGTGAAGATAGCGAGAAAAGGGGTTGGAGGGGAGCAGGAAAGAGGTCTTGGGTGCTAAGAGATAGTCTGGTCTAGTCTGAGGCTTCAAGACCTACTGTACACCCACATGGGGAAGTCTGTCACTACAGGACCTTCAACTACCCCCTTCCACCAGCACAAAATCGATGAACTTTGGAAGCCTGCAGGCTTCCTTTCCCTAACATAATGGGACCAGTTGGTGGAGATGGTGAGAAAGAGACTGGAGAATGATGGATATTTGGGGTGCTGGGGGTTAGTCTGCTCCAGTCTTGAGCTGTGGGTCCATTTTAGGACTCAGGAACAATCCTAAGACAAATAATGTAGTAGTGCCTCTTGGTTAATTAGCAAGACAAAGATAAATTCAATATCTGAAATCAATAGGAGATAACAATATATCTTCTCCACTGGATGGGCCTACTAAGGAGCAAGTAGTGAGATCCCTCACCTTAATAATGCTACTGACCATCCCATCCCCCATCCGTGGCTGAACGGCTATGTGTATAGGAACGTAATTACTGTACATGTGTCTGGTGCTCTTCTCAATTTTCCCAGTAAATTAGATCTGGACATGCATCAGTAAGCTGTCTCTCAATCATTACCACCAGGTGAAAGCTGGAAAAATGCCTGTGACTACATCAGAAGTCCACTGCTTGGTGAGGTCGGGGTACTTTTATAGGTTATTATTTTAGCCAATTCCCTATGCAAGAAATATGTTTTACATATAAGTAAAACTGCTGCCTCTAACCAGCCTCTGGGGTGAGGTTGGTATAACCAGGCAGCCTGGAAGCCTTCACCTATAGCCAGGGCTGTATTTACCATTAGGCAACCCTAGTGGGTGGCATCATGGAAGGGGGGCACTGCCATTACTACTGTAGGAAGCTAAAGAAATTACAACTCTAATATCCTGAACATTAATGCCTCCTAACAAGCACCCCCCCCCCCAGCCACAGAAGGATTGTATTTGTGTGAAGGGGGGGGTGCAATGGGTTGAACACAGGCCACAGCATCTCCCCTCCACTGCTTTGGTCATGTGACTCCTGTATGTTAGAATGCAGTAAAAGTTGGAACATGCTTGCCTGCTTCCCTGCATTTTCCCCTTTGTGCCCGCTTCCTCCTCCACACACATACTCTGCATCTAGCCCATTGCATGCCTCCCAACTTTTTAGGGTGGGAAAGAGGGACAATTTGTAAATTAGGCCACACCCCCTCATTGATTGATGGATAGGAGATGGTTATAACAGTTACAACAACAGAAACACTTACAATAATTTTTTGGTGCAGCTCTGCATGTTACACCTCAAAAAGGGACAAATGGGAACAGCGAGGGACAGCGGGACATGGACTCAAAAAAGGGACAGTCGTGAGGTATAGCATTGCACCTTTCCCCCTACACACTTTTTTTTATGAACCGGACCTTCAGCATGATTTAATGAAAAGCCCAAACCCTTAAAAAACGATTCCCCAACATCTAAAATCAATATACTTAGTCACTTACTTTTTATTCATTCCCCCACCGGGCTGCAACTCTGTTCAGGACTCTAGGATACGGGCGCCGCCATTTTGACTCAGTAGCATCACACATACTGAATAGCGGAAAGCGGGAAAAAGTACAGGGGGTGGGGTTATAGCTGTGCTTTGCACAGGCGGAGCACAGCTGGGGTCAGGAAAAGGACAGCAATCCCAGAATGCAGAGCGACACAATCAGAAGACACTTCCTGTTTGCAGGCTGCCTGATGCTCCATGAGCCGCCATCTTGGAGGTTTAAAGGCTCATAACATGCAGTAGATGCAGGTAGGATGATTTTTAATGTGAGCAATCTGTATGTACAGGGTGTGGGAAACATATAAGATAGAATCTTATTTAGGGTGAAGGACTGCTTTAAAAAAAGGGGGTGTAAACACTTAAAGTGCCTAGGGCACCATGAACACCAAATACGGCCCTGCCTATAGCTAAACAATCATTGAGATGGGGCACAAGGAAACTACAGATTGAAGGGTCTTTTTATGGACTAGCCAGCAACATTGGCCTCTCTGAATTTTGCAGCATAATCCATAGGCTGCTGCTAATTCCACAAAAAGCAGAATAAGAACCCTGGTCCCCCAGTACAACACTAAGAGGCCGATTCATTAATAGCGCCAGGTAGCGACAGATGAGCGCCAGTAGCGTGATTTTCACAGCGCCAGCTAGTATTCGCTGTGCTTGGCGGGGTTTGCTTGTTGACAGCGACTCAGTCGGTGTGCGGTAATGTTGAATACGGGGTTAGGAGTCGCTGTTTGACAGGTTCCGCGCTGTATGGGTGCGCCTGACAGCGAATGGCCAGAGTGAACGGCTTGCTGCAGATTCATTAACAAATCACGCTCCAAAATTTCTCGCGCGGGCCGTGGCTACTATACTACACCTTCAACCCGACTCGTGCCTGCTTCAGCTAGAGGCTAGTGGATCAGTTTCATTCTGCTCCATTCGGACCTTAGACGATTCTTAGGCCCTTATTTAACAAGCGACAGGTAGCGACTGGTGAGTGGCTGGTAATGACGGGCCCCGCTGCGAGAACGCCGGCTCCCCACCACAATCACACATTTATCAAGGCAATCCTGCTTAGCGACTGAGATAGCGCCAGATAGCCACTCATTCATCATTATTCCAGCCTCAGCCCACAGCGCCAGCGTCTGACCTTGAACAGCGACAGGTATGACCTCTCGCTACCTGGCGCTCTCCAATGCATTTCAATGGAACAATCTTTAAATATCTTTAAATATTCAATCTTTAAATATTCATAATTAATTTTTTTTTTTTTTTAAATGTGAAAAATTCTGTGACCACTTCTGCCATTTTAAATAATTTTTTTAAGGTAAAAAAAAAATAAAAAAATGTACAGAATTGATATTACAGGTCTGAAATTAATGTATTCATATTACAAAATTATTTTAAAAACTTGTTTTTTTTGGTTTCCAAAATTATGGTTGTTTGGGGGTTAAAAAACTACTTTTAACCCATCGCCGCCAGCGCTATGGGGTTTAAACATGCATTTTACAGCGCAAGAATTTTTTGAGCGGGATTTGTTAATGAATATGGTGGGAGCCGGTCGCTCTGACCAGTCGCTATCATGCGCTCCCATACAGCGCGGAACCTGTCAAATAGCGACTCGTCACCCAATATTCAACATTACGGCAAACCGACTGAGTCGCTATCAACTACCGAACAACGGCCAAACACAGCGACTACTAGCGGGCGCTCTGAAAATGCCGTTACAGCCGCTCAACTGTCGCTACCTGCCGCTGTTAATGAATCAGCCTCTTAGCTGAAAGGGCTGAATGGAGCTGGGACGCCTGCACATGCATCGTAGGTCTGGGGGAGTTTCACAAAGTGGGGCATCCTGATTTGGGGGTGAGGAACAAAACCAGGAATAGTCAAAATCCCAGGTTTTGGTGCACTTTGAAGTAGACTTATGCATCCCCCCCATGTGTACCTTGGTATCAGGGCTTTGGAGTCGAAAAGTCGATAAGTCAGGCTACTTAGATAGAAGAACTTAAAACATATTTATTGGAATACAATTTCTGAACAAATAAACTAAAGTTCCTGTCCAGGGACTAATATAAAAAAATTCTATACTTACCTTTTGCAGCATCAGCATTTTCATACTATACTACACCTTCAACCCGACTCGTGCCTGCTTCAGCTAGAGGCTAGTAAATCAGTTTCATTCTGCTCCATTCGGACTTTAGACGATTCTTAGCTGAAAGGACTGAATGGAGCTGGGACGCCTGCACATGCATCGTAGGTCTGGGGGAGTTTCACAAAGTGGGGCATCCTGATTTGGGGGGTGAGGAACAAAACCAGGAATAGTCAAAATCCCAGGTTTTGGTGCCCTTTGAAGTAGACTTATGCATCCCCCCAGGTGTACCTTGGTATCAGGGCTTTGGAGTCGAAAAGTCAGGCTACTTAGAATAAACATAAAACATATTTATTGGAATACAATTTCTGAACAAATGAACTAAAGTTCCTGTCCAGGGACTAATATAAAAAAATGATATACTTACCTTCTGCAGCATCAGCATTTTCATACTTGATGAGGGAGAATGAGCGACGATCCTCCATTGTGAGGCACCCATCAATATGGCTTTACGCCCCTGACACTCCTACTCTATTCGTTGCATTAGAGGGTGCATGCATGCATGAGGGCGCAACAAGGCTCTATGAACACTGCCATGAGAGGCCATAGATGCTGGAACACGGAATAGCTGGCCCTGTGTCATCGATAAGCATGAAGATGCCGGAACTGCACCGAGGAGCTGCGGTGGACAAAAGGTAAGTATAGATTTCTGGCTGGACAATGACTTTAAATTCCTGTAAATTCCAGTAATTGTAACTAAAGGCCTTGGGGTTGTCTGAAGGTCTCAAGTATAAGGGACAGGAGAGATGAAAAAACTCATTATATATCACCACTAGAACACCCTGCTGCTGCTTATTTTTATAAACAAGGGCCTTAGATTGAGAGAAGATAACATATATTTATGATTAACATTCACCTAACATTCACAATTAACCTAAGTTAGATTAATTATACAATATTAGTGGAGATTTTCTTTTTTAAGTCTTGCGAGGACTTTGAAAGTTAAATTAAAGAAACATTTGAATATCCCAGCATATTGACAAGTAATGAGCTGTGTCTAGATGAGTCCAGCAGCCGCCATCTTTAACATTATTTACAGATCTTAACTTTGACTTCTAATATTCCTGGTATAAGACAACCAAGGTCTTTGATCCAAAGAAAAGCTCATTAATCACTTTCTAACACCAGGACAAGGCAATGGAACCGAATATACTTAACAATGCAGTGTAACCAACCTTGAAAAGACAAGGAACCCTCCCAAAAGACTTGATTGATCTGTGCCTTTTTTCTATACATATTTCAGTTATTAACCGGCTTCTCCTCTATCAAACTAAACATACGTATAGATCTATAATGTGATTCTATGTCTCTGACTATGTTCTCTATAAAACACTCTGAGCTGTCGTAGGAAGGATGAAAACGCTTATTTTAATGAGCGGGCCGTTTTTCGAAAAAAAAGCTGATATTTTTTCTGCTTGTTAAGGATTTTTTTAGACCCTACGTTTGATTCGAAATTAAAATGTCTGGCCGTAATGTTTTATCGGCGATCATAATTATGATGAATTTATGTTTCAATAATCTGCCTTATATCGTATTGACTGAACTGACAAGAGCAGATAAGTTTAATCAAACTGTTCTTGCTGCTCATTAACTAAACTTGTGGATGTGGCGATATACATGTGAATGATGAGTCGTTGAGTTGTAAACCATTTTTCTAAAATGTTGTCCTTGAAGTGCAAATTCATCAACATATAGAAATAACTGGACCCCATCGGCCCCTCCCCCCTTTTATTATTTAAAGCCCCGGACCAAGCAATACTTTCAGGTACTGACAACATTTCATAAATAGACGTTCTATTGGCAAACAAAAACGAAGATAGAAAAAAAGCCAAGATGGATTTGTCCATAAGTCGTTATTAGTTTTTAATTTGAAATAATGATATGTAAATGATAAAACGGTAAATAAGCAGAGAACATTTCAGGCAATCTTGGAGTGCAGCTCTAAAGGGACTTATTCAATAAGAGGCCGATTCATCAATAGCGCCAGGTAGCGACAGATGAGCGACTGTAGCGTGATTTTTTCAGCGCCAGCCAGTATTCGCTGTGCTTGGCCGGCGTTAGCTTGATGACAGCGACTCAGTCGGTGTGCGGTAATGTTGAATACTGGCTGGGGGGTCGCTGTTTCACAGGTCCAGCGTTGTATGTGAGCGACTGACAACGAATGGCCAGAGCGAACGGCTAGCTTCATATTCATCAAAAAATCACGCTCCGAATGTGCTGTCGCTGTCCATTCCTTGTTTAAACCCCAGAGCGCTGGCGGCGATGTGTATTAACTAGTTTTTAACCCCTAAACAACCATATTTTTTGAATGTAACATTATACATGTTTTAAGAATCATTTTGTTATATGAATACATTAATCTCAGACCTGTTAGATCAATTCTGCACTTTTTTATTTTTTTTATTTTTTTGACTTTCCTAACATTGCAGAAGTGTTCTCCGATTTTTTGACATTAATAAAAAAATTTAAAAAATTAATACCAATTAATTATGATTAATTATAGGTTGCTCCATTGAAATGCATTGGACATCGCCAGGGAGCGACAGCTCATACCTGGCGCTGTGAGGGAATTTGCAGCGGCGCTGTTCGGTCCAGGCGGCTTCATGATGAATGCCGCGCTAGCCGTCGCTCTCGCCGGCGCTAGCCTCATTTTGCTTGATAAATGCGTCATTGTGACCGCCGCGGGCGTACTTGAGTCGGTAGTCGCCGTTAGCTGCCGCTACCTGGCGCTCGTCAGACACTACCTGGCGCTATCGCTTGATGAATAAGGGCAAAAATATGTAAGCATGGAAAATAAAGTGGTTTCAGTGATTTAAAGAGCAACACCCAGGATTTTACCTCTCCCAGGTGTCGTTCAGGATGCCCCAATCTGTGCATCCCCAAGGATTGCCGAGAAAACTCACTTTTCCGGTGTTCCCATTGCACAGGCCACTCAGCCATTCAGCACACTTGGCTCCATTCAGCTTTGTTAGCCGCAGCTACGTTACAGCAGCTATCAAGCTGAATAAAGCTGAGCGCACCGCCGGCTGCATTGCCCTTCACCTCCAGTTGGGGAACATATCTGCATCAGCCATTGGCAAATCCCTGGACAAGCTACAACCCGCATCATTGGAACAGAGCCAGATGAGTAAGTGCAGAGATTCCACACAGCAGGGCGTCCCAACTCAAGATGCCCTAGGAAGTGGAATCGGCTGCCCCAGGAGTCTTTTAGACTTCTTGACTGGTCAAGAGGGCTGATGTTCCTCTTTATAAAAGCACCATGTATCCACATTTATTAATTTATTTGCCATTCTTGCAAATGTACCATGGCTGAAGCCTAACTCTTGGAGAGGTCCTGAATATTGTGGGACCCCATGCAACCTCACAGAAACAGTATTCGTTAAGAATTGCTGAGAACGTTTCAACAGAGAACATTTCTGAGTACAGTTATAAAGGAATTGGTTAGATAAATTAGTGATTGATGGAATGTATGGTGGTTCAGAGACTCCAAAAACAGTAGGTGTCCGGATGATTTTATTTGGATGGGGCCCATCTAACCTCAGTGAAATGGCATTTATTAAAGATTTGAGACCCTAATTTTCATGTAGATCTGATGTTGTTTCTTGACCAGTTCAGCATTACGCCTTGAAGAGGAACATTGGAGAAGGTTAAAACCTCCCCCAAACCTCATCTGTACGCTGCCCCCCCCCCTCCGGTTTTACCTTTGGATAGCTTCAACTCACCTCCCCGGGGTATGTATCTGCTGGGTCCCTCGGTTTCCGGCGACCTTTCAACGGGCAGCGCCAACTTGCATCCCATCAGGCACTGTGCACAGCCCCCGATCTTGCGCCTGTCTGGCTGGGATGCAATGGAGCCGTCTAAAATCTCGCAAGATTTACCTGAGTGGCACAGGACTTTGAAGAGGCCGGCTAAAGCCGTACTTGCATTTACAGGCAGCTAATCTGGTGGCAATGGTTGAGGATCAGGCCCCCAAAGCATCCAGATATATACAAATGGTAAGTAGGGGTCGATGGGGGGGGGATGGCCCCTCTTTAATATTGACTCACACATGATCTCGACCGAACAGGCTAGGTAATCTTAGAAGTTGATTCTTGTGATGGCTTACAGGGCTTAGAGCGATAGTAAGGGCCTTATTTATCAAGGGCTAGCGCCAGGTAGTGTCTGACGAGCGCCAGGTACCGCCAGCTAACGGCGGCTACCGACTCAAGTACGCCCGGCGCCGGTCACAACGACGCATTTATCACGCTATATGAGGCTAGCGCCGGCGAGAGCGTCAGCTAGCGCGGGATTCATCATGTAGCCGACTGCAACGAACAGCGCCGCTACTAATCCCATCACAGCACCAGGTATGACCTGTCGCTCCCTGGCGTTCTCCAATGCATTTCAATGGAGCAATCTTTAAATATTCATAATTAATTGATTTTATGTTTTTTTTTTTTTTTTTTTTAACTGGCAAAAATTCTGTGACCACTACGGCAATGTTAGATATTTTTTTTAAGGTAAAAAAAAAAAAAAATTTGCAGAATTGATATTACAGGTCTGATATTAATGTATTCATATTACAAAATGTTTAGAAAAGCTTGTATAATTTTTTAATAAAAAAAAAATGGTTGTTTTGGGGTTAAAAACTACTTTACACACATCACCGCCAGCGCTCGGGGGTTTAAACAAGGAATTCACAGTGCGAGAAATTTATGAGCGTGATTTGGTAATGAATCTGCAGCAAGCCGTTCGCTCTGGCCATTCGCTGTCAGGCGCACCCATACAACGCAGAACCTGTGAAACATCGACCCATAACCCCGTATTCAACATTACCGCACACCGACTGAGTCGCTGTCAACAAGAAAACCCCGGCCAAGCACAGCGAATACTAGCTGGCGCTGTAAAAATCACGCTACTGGCGCTCATCTGTCGCTATCTGGCGCTATTAATGAATCGGCCTCTAAGCCTAAACAAGGCTTACAAGGCACCTGGTCTTCTCTGGGGGACTGATTTGTGCTTAAAAGGACCTTAAATAGCATAACCAGTATCAGTCTGAGAAGGGTTCTGACCAGCTTGGGGGACTTGTTTAATAAATGAGTGATTTATAGAATGTATAGTGGCTCAGAGAGTAGTTATCCAAATTATAATTTTATTTGCCATCAATGCAAATCAAGTTAAACCCTAACTCACAGAGAGGCTCTCTGTATATTTGGGATCTCCTTCACTCTTAGTGAAATGGGATTCTCAAAGATTACAGAGCCTAAATATCTCTATCAGATCTAATGGTGGTTCTTGAACAGTCCAGCATTGTCCCATAATGTTGATTCACCAAAGGAGATACATGATCTCGACCCAGAAAATACTGCTTCTGATGGCTTGGAGAGGCTGGTCTACAAGGAATCCTACTCTTCCCCGGAAAATGGGGTTGTGCTTCAGTAGGACCTTAACTATCACAACCGGAATCAGTCTATTTTTATATCATTAAATAATGGAATGTAAACTGTCACAGAACATGTCTGGCCATCTTGGAGTACAGTTCTAAAAGGACTTGAGTAATTGAGTGATTGATGAAATGCACAGTGTTTCGGAGACTTCAAAAAATTAAGAATCCAGATTATTTGATTTACATTTAACGTAAATTTAGATTTAGTAATTGAGTGATTGATACAATACACAGTGGTTCAGAGACTCCAAACACGTTAAGAAAACAGATTATTTGATTTATATTTAATGTAAATGTAGAAAAACCAAGCCCTCAGAGAGGATTTTTTTTGTCATCCTCTCCAACCTCAATGACTTTTTATTCTTTAACGAATGTTTGAACTTGATTGTCATACGTATCTGATCTATTTCTGACCAGTTTAGCATCACCCCCAATATTAATTCCCCAACATAGGCACAGGGTCTTGACCTAGAAGAAAATGTTTGGTAGTTTGAGTGGTTGGTTGCTTCTGATGGCTTGGAAAGGTGTAAGATGATGTAAGTCTACAAGGAGTCCAAATCTTCTCTTGGTTATGGGTTTGGGCTTCGGAAGGACCTTGGGGACCTTGGGTATTACAACCAGTATTGATCTATTGTTTTTTCTTTTCTAAATGATGGAATGTAACACATGGAAAGAATGAATTGACTGAGAAGGTTTCCAGTTCTAAAGGGATTGGTCAGTAAATGAGCGATTGACGGAATGTAAAGTGGTTCAGACACAGTGGTTCAAACCAGTAAGTACCTAAATTAATTTATTTGCCCCCATGCAAATCTAGCCAAACCTTAAAGAAGCTCTCCACATTTCTGGGAGTCCCTGCAACCTTAGTGTTATAGTATTCATTAAATATCTAAGAGACTAATTGTCACATATATCTCATGTAGATCTAGTGTTGTTATCGACCAGTCCAGCATTGTCCTCTTATGTTGGTTCCCCAAAGTACACAGTGGATTGCTGCACATAATAAAAGGCTGTGTCGTCTTGGAGGTTGATGGCTTGGAAATGGGACAGATAGCTAACTTGAGGCTGGTCAACTATCACCAACCCTACACAGAAGTGAAGAATCTACAAGGAACCCTAGTTTTCATGACAATTCAACTCAGCACACAGTATATAATAATTCATTAAAATAAGGAAAACCTTTTCTACGAGTATCTTTTTAGGGGAAAGGACATCCCAATCTTTACATATATATGTATATTTTTTTTCATTTATGCAAATACATGACTAAACTCCTGGCTCCCTTCTATTGTGTCTACCTGTCATGGGACCACGAGAAAATTTAATCTGCACTAACGCAGGGAGGAGTGCAATGAGCATGTGCAAACTTTCACAAGCTCTGCATGGACAATTCTCTGACAATCATTTGCCTTCGACATCCGCATACACTTGCTGCCGGCCCTCTTGCTTTGGACTTTCAACTCTTGTCACCTGTGCACAATCTTTGCTATGGACTTTGACTATTTTTTATTAATATTATTGTTTATTTATAAAGTCCCATCATCTCCCATAGCGCTTTACAAGGTGTAATTACAGACAAGGTAAAACATACTGTACAGCTACCAATACAAAGTTCAAACCAAATGTTGTGAACACAGGAGAGGGGCTTGCCTTGTGAGATTACAGTCTAAAGGATATGGAGTGGAGACAAAGGGGCGGGATCACAAGTGGTAGAGCTTGATTTTGGCAGCATGTGCCTGGTGAAGGTTATAGCAGTTGCTTAAGCCAGGTTATATGCTTGTCTGAAGAGGTGAGTTTTGAGGGCAATTTTAAAAGTTTGGAGTGTTGGCGAGTCACCGATTGAGTGGGGAGTGCATTTCAGAGCAAAGGTTGCACTTGGGTTGGTAATGCTGGATCAGAGCTGAAGTTTAAAGAGGGGCCTGGATGGAGAGAGCTTTGTAGGTTAGTTAGTTAGAAGTTTGAATGGCACTCTCTGACAAACAGGTAACCAGTGGAGGGTTTGACACAGAGAAGCAGCGCTAGAGAAGCGAGAGGAGAGGTAGTGAGTTTAGAATAGATTGGAGGGGTATCAGTCTGCTTGTTGGCAAACCACAAAGTAGGGTGTTGCAGTAGTCAAGTAGGGATATGACCAGAGCGCGCATTAACATTTTGGTGGTATCAGATGAGAGGAAGGGATGGATGCAGGAGATGCTTTTAAGTTTAAGTGACCAAAGATGGCTAGGGAGTGAATGTGAGGTGTAAAGAAGAGTCTAAAATGATGCCCAGGCATCAAGCTAGAGTTCATGTTGCCTGTCCACAACCCTGGCTATATCTAACCAGGCCCTTGTCATCTTTCTGCTGCAACAAAATTAGTGTTGAGGGGCATTTCGATTTTCAATGCTCCCCCTACACATAGACCCCCCCCTGCCGCAAACCCCAATCTCCATCCCAGCAATGCATAAATCCAGGCCTGTGATTGGCCACCTGCAGTCATGTGGTCAACCAAAAGCAATCCATACCATGTGCCCCACGATGGGTGTTGGTACACTTTAACTGTCCTTACCTAGAGCTTTGTCCTTACCTAGAGCTTGGCACCCCGATCGGTGGTGCCCCGCTGTGTGAAACCCCCCAGCTCACCTCTCCCTGGTCCTACGACGCATGCACGGCCGCCCGTCCAATCAGCGTGCTCGGAGCCGCTGACGTCCCATCATCTAAGCGCACTGCGTGACCGCATCCCCCGATTTCCTTTAAGAGAGAGCATGGCCGCGCCGGCCATTCACTAGTGTCTGGCGTGAGACTAAAGGGATAGTGGGCATGCGACACACGCATGTGCTGTTGGACTGGGAAGTGAGGTAAGTGTATGGGGCAACCTAGGGGGTTTCTTATAGCGCCGGGGGGAAGGAGTCGATAGGCCCGGGAATCTTATAGATAGGGCCGATCGCCGTGGGTTTTGGTCCACTTTAAGTACGGTGTCTAATCATTAAGAAATCTGTTACAGAGTTGCTTTTAACACATGAATTCTTGAGCTGTGCCACTTTCCATTTTCACAAACACAGGCCTTTATCAGGCCTAAATGCCAGAAAGTAAAAGTAGTGTTTGTCTTGGCAGCTTCTGTTTCATTTCAGTCTATAATGGATGGACAGATTCCAAGGCAGGCAATGACACCAGCGGCTGGTCAGCCAGACTCCTGGTTTTAATCTAAGCTGAGCTTAGGATAAAGGGTTAACGTGGATCCAGAATACAGTCGGCAGGGTGCAATGCACAATCAGCAGCTGCAGGGCCTTGTTTACAACAAGCAAATAACTTCTTCCTTAGACTCAGCTTGATAAATGTAGAGCTGGCTGCAGAAGGATGGATTTGTACGAGAGGGGATTTTTTTCCTACAATTTACCAGGTGTACTGCTGGCTCAGCCCAAGGATTTACAGTCAGGGTGGATGATTACTGGCTGGCATCTGACCACCTGGCAGGGGCATCGAGCTAGCACTTCTAAAATAAAACCATCTACAGGCTAGATGAGGTTGTCAGTGGATTCAACAGTGCTTAGAATTCCTTGTTGGATATCGGCTGCCAAATGAAAGACATGTAGTAAAGTAACCATTAATTAGTTGACAAGGCTTCCCAGCTTAAGACATCTAAAGTCACATCAATCTCTGGGTTATATAAAAAAGGAAATGCTGAAGGTCCTTTTTGAATTCTCGATTACAAATCATAAATTAAATTATTTTGCCCAGATCATTTCAGCATAGGGAGAATCATATAGGACATCCCAGCAACCAACTGGATGGACATTTATTTGACATGCAACTTCAGAGGCACTGGCTTTCAATTTTTCTTCACACACTGACCAACAGGAAATGTTCCATCAAGCTAAATCCTTTCAAATTCTAAGTTACTAATCTTAAATTAAATCTTCTTACAATCATACTTTCTGGCTTCTTACAGTCATGGGGGCATCCCTCAATACAGTCATGGGGGCATCCCTCAGTACAGGCATGGGGGCATCCCTCAGTACAGGCATGGGGCATCCCGCAGTACAGGCATGGGGCATCCCTCAGTACAGGCATGGGGGCATCCCTCAGTACAGGCATGGGGCATCCCTCAGTACAGGCATGGGGGCATCCCTCAGTACAGCCAGCGAGTGGCCCCACTCCCTCCTCCCCCCGCCCCGCCCCGCTGCTCACACACTTACCGATGGTCGGAGGCCGGTCTGCCCGTCCCTGCTGTTCCTGTCGCCGCCGCCACCGTCGGCGCCGCCACCGCCGCCGCTCTCATACGCTCTCATACACACAAACACACACACACACACATTCATTCTTACCGCCACTTCCTGGCTGTTGCGCGCTGGTCGTCGGTGGGCGTGCCCCAGATGGCCGCGTCCATTGTTTTCATTGGACGGCGGCCATCTGGGACACGCCCACCGACGACCAGCGCGCAACAGCCAGGAAGTGAAGTAAGTATGAATGTGTGTGTGTGTGTTAGTGTGTATGAGAGCGACGGCACCCGGCGTATAAGACGACCCCCCCACTGGAAGGCATGTTTTACAGGGGGAAAAAGTTGTCTTATACGCCGGCAAATACGGTAGTCACTCGAGTACAGCAAACTTGCACATAGATATGTAATATATAGACAGTTTCAAGTCAGTAAAAGGGACCATATGTAGTGTGAACTGTTGGATTCAACTGTGCTTGGAATTCCCTGTTGGATATCGGCTGCCAAATGAAAGACATGTAGTAAAGTAACCATTAATTAGTTGACAAGGCTTCCCAGCTTAAAACATCTAAAGTCACATCAATCTCTGGGTTATAAAAAAAAAGGAAATGCTGAAGGTCCTTTTTTAATTCTCGATTATGAATCATAAATTAAATTACTCTGCCCAGATCATTTCAGCTTAGGGAGAATCATATAGGACATCCCAGCAACCAACCGGATAGACATTTATTTGACATGCAACTTTAGAGGAAACCAATTGTTTCTGCATAGCCCATATGGTTCTGTTGTTACCAAACTTAAAAACAAATAGCCTTACCTCATTGGAAACTTGATGTACCGAACCTGTAAAATTGCCCCATCACAAGTACAGGTCATTTTGGTGGGAAAAAAGGTAGAAAAACATTTTTTTCACTTTTTTGTGTCTAAAAGCTAAAAATCTCACCGAGATGCAGGTTACAATCCACACCGCAATTCACACTGCAAGTCACACTGGCTTCACCAAATATTTAGCATGACCCCCAATGTAATGCCAGCAATTCAGTTCCTAGCCACTGAGACGGCATCAGGAAATGCGGTCCAGTATGTTAATAACACGAAACAAATGTTTCAAGCATAATTATAATCTCATCAGTCTTGGTTGGCCCACATCTGCATACTTATTTTGAAGATGCACCGCCAATGCCGCAGAGCCTCTGTTGAGATGCAATCCTAACTTTGGGAAAGTCATCCTGGATCCGGGTCATATTTTTCACTAGTCTCAATGGCACTCTGTGGCAATTGGATGACTATCCATCTCTGGCTTCTGAACACAAGGTAGGACTTGGCTTACGACTTGTAACTGTTCTGGAACCTGCTGCCACTTTTAGTGATCCAGGTTGCCTGCTGTTGAGGACTTGGCTGCTCGAGTCCTACCTTATGTTCGGGGGCATATGTAGATTTCACAGGGCCCATAGCAATAATCAGAGTCTGTTCCCCCTAAAAAAATACCTATTCGCCAGCACTAAAATACCTGCAGTTAAGGGTAGAAACTACGACCTTGGTTTAGGAGTAGACCAGTCAGTCGAATACGAGACTCAGTCTGGTTCACCAGGTTATCAGGGAAACCCTTGGTCGGTCTTTGAAATTTTGGAGCTCTTGGAGGTCCCCATCACCAAAAGAGAGAGAGCAAATACTTTTCAGTTTTTCCAGGATAGAAATGGTAGATAATGCTGGATGTCACTGATCTATGGCAGGAGAGCACAGGTTATCCACTCACAATCAATATCATTAGGTTTAATGTCTGTGGAGGAGTCCTAAAAATAAGCCAGTAATACTTGCATGTAACTGTCGGGCCCCAGAGTCAGTTCTCCTTGTGAACCCCAGACATCCCAGTCCAAGACTGGTCTGATTAGAGTTCTAGTAGTGTTGGGGCCTGGGATGTTGGGGCACAGTGAGCTCCTTTTCTGGGGTGTTTCTATGAGTGCCCTATACAAGGGGTGCCAGGGGGAAACCTGTTCCCCGCAGAACCTATGGGTCTCCTTGTAGACAGCGCTCAAACACTGCACACTGCAGTTCCCCAGTCCCATGCTGTTGTCACTGGTGGGAGTACACAGCTTGCATTGGCCCCCCTTATGCCATGGGCCCGGTAGCAGTTGCCTTCCCTGCCTCTATGGTATGTAGGTCCATGCTTGTGTTCAAATCCTGTGGTGCTACCCAGTGTACCTGTTGCTATATCTTCTGCCCTTCTCTGACCTGATATTCCATGATCCTCTAGGGCAATGGTCCCCAACCCTGTCCTCAAGGCCCACCAACAGGCCAGGTTTTGCAGATATCCACAAAGATGCACAGGTGGAATAATTAGTGCAGCTGCAGAGCAATAGAGCTGGCTATTTGGAGATCCAAAAAACATGACATGTTGGTGGGCCTTGAGGACAGGGTTGAGGACCACTGCTCTAGGGCACTGTTTCTCAACCTGCAGTACACTTACCCCAGGGTGTACTCGAGGGTGTTCAGGGGCACACCAACAAGGACTGGTCTGGCATATTATTTTAACAGTTAAACAGTATCCCTTCTTGCTTTGAGAGTGCTACGAGACCTGTGGACTTCTTATTTTGGTACTATATATAAGGGGGTACATGGTTGGAACCTCTTGTCGGTAGGGGGGTACTTGACATAAAAAGGTTGAGAACCACTGCTCTAGGGTACCAGCATCAAGGGGGTGATTCTGTGTAGATGCCCGACCTACTACCAGGTATGTAACCGATGCTATATAAACAGTGCTATATTTCAGCTTTAAATTTTACACCTTATAGAGGTCCAGAACTATAAATGAGTCAATTTATCCAGCAGAACCAGAATTTGATCCAAATTAGTCCTGAATCCGAATGTTCGGCGATTTGTTGTGTCGAAAAGTTTTTTCCCTGAATACGGCAAAAGTACAGAAAAAACTAACCTTCTTCCTCTTTCCCGACATAAGGGTTGATTCAGAGTCTTTTATGTTCCATCTCGTTTTTGTTCCTAAGTGTCAACATTACACATGGCTTTTGTATACGTGCATTCGCATGATTCAGAGCCTTCATCTGGTGCGCGTCGAACTAGTTTCATAGCTATGTAAGCCATAGAGAACGCTGTGAGTATGGCTCTCAAAGCCTATTTCACAGACAAAGCTCTCGCATACGTTGAAGCAAAACACTCATCTCGTAGCGCTTTTCTAGCGTTTTTCCACCTACCTTGCAACAAAATGTTTGAGTATCCAACGAGATCCTCTTCATTCCCATAGAAAAAGACCTGTTACCCTTCATTTAACCCCTAAACTCTGTTTTATTTTCATTTTTGTGAAATGTATTCGCATACGCCGGCTTGTTTGCTGGCTTGTACGCATATGCGAACCTCTTTTGTTTAACTGTTTCACATACCCTGGCCCTGCTAGCACATTACTTACTTATTGCTGTGTCAAGTCTCTTTTGTCTCAAGGTACTTATCATGTCATGCATTCTTCTTTACTTCTTCCTAATGCTTACCTTAGCCACTTTTATGCTTGCCATGCAATCTTCTTTACTACTTCCTAGTTGTATATTTGGGATGCCCACATGGATATAAGATCAACATTACTCTGATTGTTAATAATATTAAATGAAAGACAAGACAATGTTATTCAATTCTTAATTCTGAATTTTTTTATAAATTTTTTTTTTTTTTTAATGATTAAAATATTTTATTATTAATTTTTTAATGAAAATATAAAATGATAAAAATAAAAACATATTAAAAATAGGTAATTGTTTTAAAATATTTACAATTTTTTTGGGGGGGGATGTTTAAAAGAAGGGGGCAGGCTCCCAGTGCCTATGTTAAAGTGGAGCCGGCACTACTCCAGTACAGCAATTTTCCTTCTCATAAGTTGAAATGGCAGGTAAAAAGCGCAGTTAAAAAAGCCGAAACCAGGCAGAAACTCTGGATGCTGGAAATGCTCGCCAGGGGTCACTTCCCCACATCGTCGCAAGACTCCATTCCGTTTTCCCACAAACCACGAAAGCACAAATTCACAATAGAGTAATAGAGCCCGTAAGTGGAGCCGGAAATATCCCGTTTTATTAGCCTATCTCGCAGGTGTAATCAGAGCTCTGAATCATGCGCAAGCCCTCACAAATTAAGGCTTATATGCATCAACGCTAAAAAAATATGGAGAAATTACACATTAGAGATGCTAACGCAAAGGCTTAGACGCAAGCATGAAAACGCTAATACAAAGAAAAAATGCACAAGAAACTCATGTTACAATGTTACACATACACATGCTTTTTCATGCAGGTAAAAGCGGCTGTGAATCAACCTTAAAGTGGACCAACACCCAACGCTGATCAGCTCCCTGCCTGCGGGGCACCCCGAACGGGGCACCGTCGTCGGACCTCGCTTGTCCGTCGGCGGTGATTGGTGGAGCGAGTCACGTGGGAGCGGGGTCAGGTGAGTTTTTGGGGCTTTCTGGGGGGTTTCACACCTGATCGGGGTGCCCCGCGGAAATGGACCAACACCCAGGATAGTGAAAATCCTGGGTGTTGGTCCACTTTAATGACTTCATTGTCCGGCCTGTTGTCCCCTGGCTCCG
The DNA here is from genome assembly GCA_027917425.1 of Gastrophryne carolinensis. NCBI lineage: Eukaryota > Metazoa > Chordata > Amphibia > Anura > Microhylidae > Gastrophryne > Gastrophryne carolinensis. Next base: position 602,122,776 of record CM051235.1, read on the forward strand.
GTGGCAGCAGCAACTCCCATGTACTCCTCTCCATCCAGTGTGTCGGCTCCTCTTCTGTCTTTACCCAGTGCGGTCCGTCTTCCGGTTTTCAGAGCTGTCTTCAACCATTGGCTGATTAGCTGCCAGATGACTGCCCTCTGCTGGGTAATGATAGGAACACACTGGTGCATTATTACCAGAGTGCAGTTCTGCCTTAGACGATCAAGGAGTCCGGCTTGCTGGATGAAGAGACGGGCACCAGAGCCACCGTCACCATTGGAATCAGGGGGCGAACCGCCAGGCGATAGGGACACTGGCCAGCACTGTATAAAGCTAGTAGTTAGGTTAAAGTGGACCAAAACCCACCACACATGTGAAATACATTTGGCTTTAATTGTTTTTAGAAATTCGTTAAGAAATTCATTTCGGAACAAACCAAATTTCTTATGTAAATTCAACCAATTATCTTAATTATTAAGAAATTCGCTCATCTCTAGGAAAAACTATTTCGGCCTTGTATACACCAGGATTGACTTATTCCCTGTCCCTGGGGCATCCTGATTTGGGATGGCCCACGGAGTAGCGCCCCCTTGTGTCGCTGTGCCTCTTGGCCCTGGCCTCTCTAATGTACACACTTGCCATCGAGTGCATGAAAACCTTTCAGGTCTGGTCACTGATCTGTATAATGAATATGCTAATGCACATCGTCATACTGATGCTCTTCATTATGGTTTCACTGTGGTTGCAAAAATCACAAGCTGTAAACAGGCTTAAATCTTAGATGTGCCAAAACATACTGATACATATATGGAACCTTCCTGCAAAAACATTACAGGCTTATTGTGTCTGAATTGTATCTGCTGAATTGTGATGTCCCACCATCAACAGTCACATTCTAATTTGCCCTATATCTTGCTGTTGGAACACAAACAAAATGCCCCCACAGTATAATAAGACCTATGTTATGTTTGTGTCTTTTGTGTGTATGTATGTGCAGTACTTGCCTTGCAATGTTTGTATGGCCACTGGTACATCTGCTGTCTTAGCTACACCCAGGGCCGGCCCCAGCACAGGGCAAACCTGGGCAATTGACACGGCCCCTCGTATCTTCAGGGGCCCACTCAGGCGCACACTTGGCCATGGTATTATTTTACAGTGGACCCGAACAACCGATTGGTGGCTATAGGGAAGGCAATAAGGACTGGAGGGTGCTTGGTGGCAGTAGAGAATGCAACAAGAACAAGAGAATGATTGGTGTCTATAGGTAAGGCAACAAGACTAGAGGACGATTGGTGGCTATAGGGAAGGCAACAAGGACTACAGAATGATTGGTGGCTATAGGGAAGGCAACAAGGACTACAGAATGATTGGTGGCTATAAGGAAGGCAACAAGGACTAGAGGACGATTGGTGGCTATAGGGAAGGCAACAAGGACTAGAGAATGATTGGTGGCTATAGGAAAGGCAATAAGGACTGGAGGGTGATTGGTGGCTATAGGGAAGGCAACAAGGACTAGAGGACGATTGGTGGCTATAGGAAAGGCAATAAGGACTGGAGGGTGATTGGTGGCTATAGGGAAGGCAATAAGGACTGGAGGGTGCTTGGTGGCAGTAGAGAATGCAACAAGAACTAGAGAATGATTGGTGGCTATAGGTAAGGCAACAAGGACTAGGCGATGATTGGTGGCTATAGAGAAGGCAACAAGGACTAGAGGACGATTGGTGGTTATAGGGAAGGCAACAAGGACTGGAGGGCAATCAGCAGCAGAAGATGACCCATTCATACTTCCTAAGTGTCCCTGATTTGGAGGTACTGTCTCTTTTGAGTCCCTGTCCCTCATTGTTCTCACTTGCCCTTCCTTGAGGTGTAACATGCAGATCTGCATCAATAAAGGATTCATTTGTAACTGTTGTTCTAACTGTAACTGTAACTAATCTCCTATCCATCCCCCAATGAGGGGGCGTGGCCTAATTTAATAAATGTCCCCCTTTCCCAGCCTGAAAAGTTGGTAAGTATGCTCATTTGTGGCAGCGGAGCTGAAAGGGGACATCATGTGACACACTACTTAGGGCCCACTAAGACCCTTTTTGCCAAAGGGCCCCCACAAACCTGGAGCCGGCAATGGCTTCACCCAAAGGGGCTGACTACCAAATTGTGTTGATTTTTGTACAGGTGATGGGAGCTTGTGTGATCTTGTCTTATACTGGCTTGAAGTCGAATAAGACTTTAGGTCTGCTACACACCTTGTCTCAAGGATTTCAAATGCCCTACTGCTTAGCTAGCCCTAGAAACAGGGGCGTACATAACAGAGAGGCAGCTGCTACCAGGCCCTTGGGATACAGAGGGCCCAGGCAAACTGTCTCCCCCGACCTTGTAGCACCCCTGGCAAGGGCACTACCCCAGTGTGCAGTGTTGGTGCGCTATTTGCTGGAAGCGCCAGGGGCCAGTGCTGTAGGGCTCTGCAAGGCGGCACTAAGATGGCAGCACATGGTTTACCTCTGGCGCACTTTGTATAGAGCACTTGGTGCTGGTATCTTAGTTCCACCCTGAGGAACTTACAGCTCTGGCCCCTAGTGCTCCCTTAGAGAGCGCCCCCAAACTGTATATTGTGTTAGCGCATCCATAAGAACTGGACTTCACTAAACCCCACTGTCAATGATCCGGGGGCCATGCTTGCCAATGCAGCCTAGAAATCCAATGAAGGCCACAGACCTGATTTGGGATGCCCAGTCACTGATTGCTGTGCATGCTAATGAATGTCAAACAATGCTGAATTAGACGCTAATTTATTATTATTTGTGCAGGCGCCACTTGAGCGCCTCATCCGAGATGCTCAGCAGCGCCTGCACCACGGTGTCGGCTTTTGGCCGCCGGCGCTGTCAGCCCTAGCGTTCCAGCCCGGCAGCGTTCGCAGTGCATGGCTTTTATAAGCCTATCACCTAGTGCCAGCCGAGAGCACCGCAAGCTGAGAAAATTTAGCAAAAAAATACCAGGCACTCCAAGAGGCGCTCAAAAAAAGGGAATTCGGTGTTCAATAAACATTACCACGTTGGAAGCGGCATATAAGATGCTCACAAGATGGTATCTTGTCCCATCCCGTGTGGCGAGAGCGGTCCCAGGGTACTCGGCAAACTGCTTCCGAGGCTGTTCCATGGAAGGGACGGTTCTCCACATTTGGTGGGAATGCCCGAAGGTCAGGAGGTTCTGGTCTCGGGTCTTTGGCTTGCTATATACTCTCCTGCACATTAACCTACGGAGGGACCCCTGGGTTGCTCTGCTACATGTGAGGCCAGAAGGTATTACCAAGCCCCAGCACGCCTTGCTGACCCAGGTCATGCTGGCGGCAAAGTTAGCTATCGCTAGCTCATGGAAAAAAGGAAATGTCCCATTTCAGATGGTAAAAGAGAGGCTGAATGGCATTTTTATTAACGAAAAACTGACCAGCATCCTGGGAGACTCCCATGAGAAATTTATGATGATTTGGAGCCCTTGGGTGGAGTATTCGTTTCCAGATCTAAGAGAGGCCCTGTTGCAGTGAGAGATGGCGAAGAAAACCTCTCCCTTTAAATACATATGTGTATCTGTATATGTGTGTATATATGTATGTGTATGTATGTATATATATATGTATGTGTATGTATATATGTGTATACGCCTTCCCCCCCCCTTTTTTTTTCTCTCTTTCTCCCCCTCCCCCCTTTCCCTCATGTTTCCCGTTTGTCTCCCTCCCCCCTTTTTCCTGTCGCTCACCTCCCCCTACCTTCGTTGCCCATATCCCTTGGCCCCCCTCACCCCCCCTGATACTGGGGGGGCGGTGTGGAGGGTTCGGGCGGGAGCAGACAACCTCCTTGCCCCTCAGTTTGGGTATGCTCGGCAATTAGTTAATAGGCGCTACTTTTAAGCTGTCCATGTTGGCGCATAATTAAACTCTAGAAGCCTAAAATACCCTAAATGTGCCTTAGTAACTTGCTATAAATGATATGTCTGTATGAACAAATGTATGAAACTGACAACTTGTGTTCTGTAACTCTTTATTTGTAAAAGAACAATATGTCATACTGTTTATCTTTTATACAAAAAATGACAATAAAAAGATTGAAACAGAAAAAAAGGGAATTCGGGCACACAGAGCCTGTTGGATTCCCTATTTTTTTAGGGTTTTTTTTATTTATTTATTTTTATTAAAAATGGGAATTGCATTAGGGACATTAGACTAACATGACATATCTTTATCACAGCCCAAATCAGGGATCCCATGGCACATGCACCAGCCCAAAAATTGTTTTTAAAAATTCTACTAAAATGCTTAAAATATTGTAACCATCGCAGTCCGTTGAAATGTATGGGATCAGGCCACACAGGGTGAGCGCCTAGTCCTATCTGGTACTGTAGGGGACCACTTATCATGGTCCAGCACTTATCCCATCACCGGCGCTGATGATAGATGGGACACTACCTGGCACTATCACAGGTGCTCTGGATTTTTGACTTAATAAATACACCTTTTTGACTGGGATCTGACATTCACCTGGCACTACCTGGCACTATGTGGCCTTAGCCTTTCTTAAATAATCCCCTAAATTGACTGTCAGACACCTCTCCCTGGCCACTGACTCACATTGGGATATCACTGGGGAGCCCTTTCACCGACTCCGATTGGGGGTATTGGTCGACTTTTATGCTGGGGGGAATCTTTTTTTTAAGAGTTTTGCTATGGGGCCCTGTGAAACCTATTTACACCCCCACCTAGAAAGTAAAAAATACAAATGTGCTTGGTTAGTCTATGCTCCTAAGGGGTTCTTATAGTCCACATGACTGCTGGCTGGTTTTACTGGTTCACACAGTGTTCCCCAATTGGTCACTGGAGGAAAAGGTTCCCCTGGAGGATCCTAGAATGTCTGTTTCTGAGGTTTCTAGGGGTCATTTAAGAATGAGGCACCACAAATTGGGATGCCCTGGGGGGGGGGGGCTGCAGCAAACTTAAAGCCTTATTTGACTTTAGGTCTACTGTACCTGAATGAACAATAAAAAATTGTTTCTGATTTTTTAATGACAACTACATTATTACCCTTGTTAAAGTTTTGTTAAAGTGGACTAAAACCAGACTTAGGCCCTTATTTAACAAGGGATAGCGCCAGGTAGCGACTGGTGAGCAAACGGTAATGACGGTCACCGCCACGAGAATGCCGGCTTCCCACCACAATCACACATTTATCAAGCCGATCCTGCTTAGCGACTGAGATAGCGCCAGATAGCGAATCATTCATCATTATTCCAGCCTCAGCCCACAGCGCCAGCGAGCGACCTTGAACAGCGACAGGTATGACCTCTCGCTACCTGGCGCTCTCCAATGCATTTCAATGGAACAATCTTTAAATATTCATAATTAATTGTTAATAATTTTTTTTTTTTTTTTTTTTTATGTGAAAATTTCTGTTACCACTTCTGCCATGTTAGATATTTTTTTTAAGGTAAAAAAAAAATGTAAAAAAAATTTGTGCAGAATTGATATTACAGGTCTGATATTAATGTATTCATATTCCAAAATGTTTTTATAAACTTGTTTTTTTTGGTTTCAAAAAATATGGTTGTTTGGGGGTTAAAAAACTACTTTTAACCCATCGCCGCCAGCGCTCTGGGGTTTAAACATGCATTTCACAGCGCGAGAATTTTTTGAGCGTGATTTGTTAATGAATACGGTGGGAGCCGTTCGCTATGGCCATTCGCTATCATGCGCTCCCATGCAGCGCGGAACCTGTCAAATAGCGACTCCTCACCCAATATTCAACATTACGGCAAACCGACTGAGTCGCTGTCAACAACCGAACAACGGCCAAGCACAGCGACTACTAGCGGGCGCTGTGAAAATACCGCTACAGTCGCTCATCTGTCGCTACCTGCCGCTATTAATGAATCGGCCTCCCCGCATCTTTAAATATCCGCCCCCTGGGGCATCCCAATTTGTGATGTAGCAAGTTCGGCTAAGCTACCATTCAGCTTATTTAGACATTCGTTTATATAAGTTCCCAAACAAGCTGATTAAAGAAAAAAAAAACTTTTTTTTATTAGATATTTTAAGGAAAGTTTACTGATTTGAAGTCTTAATCTTAAATGGCTTTATTCCTTTATTACAATTCTTAGTTAATTGACAGAATTGTGCTTTATGGTGTTGTATTGTGTTGTTATAATTGTTGCATTGACTGACAACACTTATTAAAGATATAAATATGTTTTGCATTAGTCCGATAAGTCAGAATCACCATTATCGGGCGTTACACTGCTCGTGTGAAAGTCACAGCCATTATTTAGTCTGCTGCTTGTTTAGGTAAGCGAGCGTTCTGTGTCTCTGTATTTCCAATGTAGACTTCAGTTCTTTCCCGTTTATATGACTAATAGGATATGATATCTTGTGATAGAGAGCGTGTGGGTCCAGAAATAGGTCTTTAGCACCACCACCAGGACACAAGTGTCATAGCAAGTATTTAGTTTCATGTTCAAAGTAGTTCTAGTCAAATCAAGGTTTATTTGTCACATATATAACTATATAGGGCATAGCTTCCAAGTGTCCCTGATCTGGAGCGACTGTCCCTCTTTTGGGTCCATGTCCCCCCATCCCGCATTGTTCACATTCCTCCCTCTTTAGGGTGTAATATGCAGATCTGCATCAATAAATGATTAATTTCCCTATTCAAAGTGTTTATATTGCTCTAACTGTTACAACCTATCACCTATCCGTCCCTTAATGAGGGGGCGTGGCCTAATTTAACAGATGTTCCTCTTTCCCACCCTGAAAAGTTGGTAGGTATGATATAGGGTATGGCACTTATTTTAGAAGGGATAGCGTCAGGTAGCGCCTGGTTAATGAGAGGTAGCGACAGATAGCGACTGGTCAACGCCGGACACAGCACGCAATTACACATTTATCAAGCAGAATCTGTTTAGCGACTGGGATAGCGCCATGTAGCGTCTGATTCATCATTTTCACAGCCTCAGCGAACAGCGCCAGCGTTCAGCCTTGCACAGCGCCAGGTATGACCTCTCGCTACCTGACGCTCTGCCATACATTTCAATGGACGATCCTTTTCTTCTCTTTAAACTGTTTTTTTTTTTTTCAAAAAAATCACAAATAATTCTGTGACCTATTCTGGCATTGAAATAGAAGTTTTTTCAAATTTTTTTCATTTTTTATATATTTCCTCAGAAATGACATTACAGGTCTGCCATTAAAGTGTTCATGTTACAATGTTGCTACAATGTAATTCCATATGTTTTCGCTTTGTTACTAGTTGATAGATGCTTGAAAACACACTTTAATCACACCGCCTCCTGCGCTCTGGGCTTCAAACAAATATTTTTCAGCGCCAGAGATTTGTGAGGCTGTTTTTTTGCAGAATATGGTGTGAGTCGGTCGCTATGAGCAGTCGCTAACATGCGCTCCCATACAGCGCTGTACTGGTCAAATAGCGACTCCTCACAATGTATTCAACATTACTGAACAGCGACTGAGTCGCTATAAAGTAGCGACTCACGGCCAAGCACTGCGACTACTAGCGGGCGCTCTGAAAATGCCTGCTACAGCCGCTCATCTGTCGCTACCTGCCGCTAATGATGAATCAGCCTCTTAGTGATCTGTGCTTTGTGACTGTCAGTAAATAGAGATTAACGGACAAACATTACATACAATGAATGTCAAACTTTAAACCAACAATACAACAATAGATTACACATACCTCCCGATTGTCCCTGTTTTGAGTCCATGTCCCCCTGTTACTCATTGTACTCACTTGTAGTGTTGGGTGAACTGGAACTCTGGGTTCCCAAATCACACAAATCCAAACACAGAATTCAGCCAGAAGTCTGTGTTCGAGTTCGTCGTTCGGACCAAACCTGGAAAACCTGAGCATCCCAGCTGTAACTTACCTGAGCCCCAGAGGCAGAATCATCCCCCCAAAATTTGGGTCCCCATTGATTTCAATGGGGACTGGGTTCCAGTCTCCAAACCAAACTTTTACTCGAAGTTCGGCTAAACTTGCCAAATCAGAACCTTAGAGAGTTCATCCAACACTACTAATAAGTGTTCAACATGCAGATCTGCATCAATAAATAATGAATTCACCTATTTAAAGTGCTTATATTATTGTAACTGCTATCTATCAATCAATGAGGGGGGCGTGGCTTAATTTAAATATTGTCCCTTTTTACCACCCTGAAAAGTTGGGAGGTATGTATTACAGGCCATCATATGAGTAAGCGGATCACACAGTGTGGTACAATCAATACAAATGACCCCTATAGTAAGCTCATATATCCTTATGCAATGTGTGTGTTGAACTAACTGAAATCTGAATTACATACAGTACATCTGCTGAACCAGTATTTTGGTGCCTAAGCTGAGAACTTGGTGGGATCTTCTCAGTTAAGGGTCTGAAACTCTAAATCCTTTCAGAGAGCAAAAATGCTTCCCTGATCTTAGTTTGATGAAGATTGTTTAAATGGCCTTTGCTAAGTTTATGGCCTTATTTTTGTTTTTTTTTGTCTGAAGGTTGGGGAGGTCCAAACATGTTGGTTACCGGTAAGTAATAAGCCTCATTTAATTTATCACCGGCGCCATATAGCTTGCGGTGACTGGCATTCTTGTTTAAGCTGCGCCATTTCATAGTGTTGCTGTAGGTTTAGATCTCGTAGAGCACAATGTCTAGAACTGTACTGAAAAGTTTCTTGCTCATAAATAATGTTACACACAATGTACACAATAATTTGTACAGAACGTGGACTGTGGGTAAAAGGGGCAACAGATACCAGCAGGGACTCTGGCCAAGCACATATGGTGATATAATTTCATGTATTTGATCTAAAGAACTTTGTGAAAGTTTTCTCTTTCTGTATTTTTTAGCACATGCACTTTCTATAGGGCACTTTAGATATGCATTAGCACTTTTTTCTGATTGTGAATTAATTGCATTGGCACATTTTTTATACATATATATTTTTTGTACTTATTTTTCTTAATACTTTTTTTGCATATTTGATGCACAATGACAGTTTTTTGGCTTGCGAGTTTCCTGTGGAGATTAATGTTTTTAAAAGAAAAGTTTGTTATTAGCTCTTTTTAATTTAAATAAAATCTATAATGGTTATGCAAATTTAATGGTAGATTTGTGATTTCTTAGGTTGGTGGTGCTGTTTGGGAGTGACCTTTGCGTGGCTGCTGGGGCCACATATACATGGTTTAGGGGCATCCCATATTGGCACACCGAGTTGCAAAGATATATATTTTTGATCGTTTGGATTAGGGGTGGTGCAGGGGTAGGTGTGCTTTGTATACTGCACAGCGACTGAGGCGCTCTGAACTAGCGAACCACAGCCGAGCACAGCGACTACTAGCGGGCGCTCTGAAATGCCTGCTACAGACGCTCATCTGTCGCTACCTGGCGTTAGTGATGAATCAGCCTGCCAGTATCAATTGATGCAGGTCTTAGCTGTCGTAGAGTTATTTACAGTGTTGTTACAATGTTTTAAGCACTTTTGAGCAGTTCTGAGTCATTACAGCTATGGCACCCCAAACTACGGGGGATCCAGCGGCTAACCAAAAGCAGCAACAGGGATGTTAACTTAGCGACCCCAGGCATCTAGATTTAGGATGTGTGTCTGCTCAACTAGGAACGCCCAAAATCGGGCATTAGACCTTTAACTTGGGGGTTTCTGGGGCACAAAAGCGGTTCCCATCACTTTAGTGACCAAAAGGGATTGCCAAGTGGGCATGCAGAAGCTGTGCATAATGCTGTGCATGCCTGCCCATCGAACCCTGTTGGCTGCAGATAACAGCGTGAGACACCCTAGCAATGATGGAACCTGGCTAATGCTCCATTTTGGATATTTGGCAGATGGGCATCCCAAAGTGGGATTCCTGGTGGGTGGGAAATTCCCCAATGAAAATGAATGCAAAAGTTTTAAAGGAGCCACAGCACTCAACCCTGTTAACTTGTAGACCAACCTACAATCTGCTTCTAAACTTGGTTAAAAACAGAGGGCTCGGTCCACACACATCTGCAGAAGTAGCTGAAGCTGCACCACCAAGCGCCAAGGTGCCTCTGTGGGGTGCAGTCCTAATTCTAATCTATGAGCGCCCCTTTGGTTCATACAATGCAATAGATAAATCGGGAGCAGGCTTATCTGAGGTTGCCCTAAAACCTCGAGTGCAGCCCATGGGGTGGAAGGGTTGAAGACCTTGCAATACAGCCTAGATCCCACACGCCATGTGCTTGCACAAATTCAAAAGAAAGAAAGGGGGGGTGGCAGCCGCTCAGACCATTTTATAACTAACCTAGGAGTTGCACGTTAGCAGGGCAATTAGGATACAAATGTCTTAAAGGAGCCACAGCACTCAACCCAGTTAGCTTGCAGACCAACCTAAAATCTGTCTCTAAACTTAGTTAAAAACAGAGACTTGGTCACACACATCTGCAGAAGTCTGCTTAAGCTGCACCACTACGCCAAAGTGCCTCTGTGGGGTGCAGTCCTAACTCTAATCTCTGAGAGCCCCATTTGGGACATACAATGCAATAGATAAATTGGGAGCAGGCTTACCTGAAAATGAATGAATTACAGTTGCATGCAAAATTACTTTTACTGACAACAGTTAAAGTGACCAGTCACCCAGATTTTGACTAATCTGTTGATTTGTCCTACTTTTCATTTATTCTGGTGATTGCTCCTCTTACCTGATTGGGATGCCCTGCTGTGTGAAACCTCCCAGATCGCCCACTCAACTCACCCTTCTGCTGTTCCCATGGCGCATGCACAGGCTCTTGTCAAAAGAGTGTTTTATGCTGTGAATACTAATGCACAGCATAAATTGTTGTTTAAGACTGAGAGTCTGCATAGTGGGAGCAACCGCATCCATGGTTTCTCTGAGGAGTGGATGCCTCTATCACGCCCAGCTGAAAGGCTGGGCACGGGAGTACACACAGGCGCAAGAATGAGGGGGATTATGAGGAACCTACAGAAAAGTAAGTGATTCCGGCCCACTGCTGGGGGTTCACACAGTGGGCATCCCAAAATAGTATGCCCCAGGGGCAATTAGTTGGTCGGCGGTGCAGTCCCTGGAGTCTTTTTGTTTTCAAGTTAAAGATGACACATTCCCTTTGTATTTTAAGCAAAACCTATAACTTATCTTAAAAGGAAAATGGTCCGAAGCAAAACTTTGGGCAGCCTCCATGGTTAGTGTCTAGTAAAACCCCCTTTGGCAAATATCATATCTTGTAAACATTTTTTGTAGTGAGCCAAGAGTCTTTCAGCTCTAGTTTGAGAGGTTTTTTATCCATTCTTCCTTGCAGAAAGCTGTGAGAAGGCTAGTCTTGCATGCGCTACCCTTTTGGGGCACGGCTAATCCACCCTTATTCTAAATTGTTTTTTCTCCAAGCAAACCTTTGCTCATTGTGGCCAAAAAGTTCTGTTTCAAACTCATCAGTCCTCTGGTTCTTTCGCAAACTTCTGGTTCTGAATTCTGTGTTGAGGAAGCAGGAGAGGTTTTCTTCTGAGGATTCTTCCATGAAGGCCATATTTGTGTCGCTGAACAATAGAGAAATGTATCACAAATTCAGGGTATGCTCAATATGCATGAAGATCTGTCATGTCCTACGACGTGTGTTTCATTTTACTCAGGGTAAATGCTTGTTATAGTGTTTATTTACACAGGCTAAGCAGTGTGCCTTTAATTGCTTTTGTCCTCTTCCTGGCTCCCTTAGTCTACCTGTGATCTACCTCCCTTAGTCTATCTGCGATGTAAATAGCTCCTTCCTTCTTCCCCTCTCCCTCAGCCATTTCTAGTCTGGCATCCAAGCAGTGCACACCTGCTGCTCCTTTCTGCAGTTACATGCTTTTTACCTGCTGCTGTTATGGGTTACATCACAAGTTTCCTGCTGTATTGAATGTACATTTCAAGATCCCTGCTGTAAGAAGTGTTTATTGCAAGATTCTGTACTGAAATGAAGCTTCTAAAACGGATCTACGTAAACCAGCTTCAGTTGAGTAAGCTATCTGCCAAGCCTTATGGAGTAAGAAAACATCCATCACAGACACACACAGACCAGGTGAAGCTGTCTACGGGATCCATACTGCCATCTGGTGAGTCAGAATGAGATCTTTTGCAGAGAAGTGGGGCCTCTAATTTGACTTTCTAGCAATCCTATGAGCAGCTGTCTCTGACATATTTATGGGTCTCCAAGACCTTCTCTTGTCCTCCACTCTTCCTGGTAACTGCTATTTCTTTCACAAAATGGGTATTGTTTCAGGCACAGGGAGGCATCCTGATTATGCACATTAACGGTGACAAACAGGAGAAATCTTACCTTTCTCCTCATTCTCCCAGAGATATCCAGTGCTGTGATTGGCTGCCACAAATTGTCTTGGCTTCTCATACTTTTGCAAGGTCCTCTTTTGATTTTTTTGCACTCCAAAATCGCACCAAACCAAATAATACACTGAAATTTCTAAACATTTGGGATGTTTGCATCTTCTATAACTTTTTGACTCATGGAGAACATTTCATCTTCAATTTGCTTATCAGTTCCCAGTAACAGGAATTCCGACCATGAGTGCAAAAATATTTACTTGCAACTTGCATAGTTCTTTAGTTTGAACTATTAAAGAGGAACATCAGAGGCCCTGGAGTCTAACAGACTCCATAGTGAAAAACAGGAGGAAGAGGGTTCCAGTGCTTTTGTCCTGCTGTGTGAAACCCTTCAGATTGCCCAGAAAAACGTACTTTTCCCTGGTCCTACACTGCATACGTGGGCTCTCGTCCAATCAGAGAGATATGCTGTGCATATTAATGCTCTGCACTCCCAGCCTATCAGAATGGCACACCACAGCCCAATGATGCTGGGGATGGTGCCATTGAGCCAGGAAGAAAGTTAGATTTACAGTGACCCAAATAGGTATCCCACAGCAAGGCATTCCGATATGGGATACCCCAGGGGAAGGCCAGTGGGTGTTTTATTATCCAGGACCAGCCCTGGTGGGTTTTGTTCTGTTGACCAAAACCCACCCTGGAGTCCCTGGAGTCTACGAGACTCCAGGGCAGGCATACTGGCTTCCCACGGGGCATCCAGATTCAATATGCCCTGCTGTGTCAAGCCCCCCAGGTCGCCCAAAAACTCACCTTCTTTCCCGGTCCACGAGCAGCGTGCCGCATCCCTGCTATCCCACGTGCCCGAGACAGGCATTTGTGAATGGCCGGTGCAGGCACGGTCCCTGTTACAGGGTAGCCACATCCGTCAGGGCGTTCGATCTGCTTGCTCCTGGAAGAGACGGGAGCGGATCCAAGCGCGCTGACTGGAGGTGAGGCTGCGCCGGAGGACTGAGGAAGGGTGAGCGAGATCGGGCATCCTGTGGGGATTCACACAGCGGCGCATCCACGATCAGGGGGGCAGAGAGAAAACAAATAGTCAGGATAGTCGAAATTGGTCCAGTTTAAGCTGTGTCCTGGTGTTGCCCACTACAGGGAGCACATGGGAAGTTTGAATGGACTTATTAGAACTAAGCAGAATGACTTTGGCCTCTAGTTGTCCTTTAAAGACGGCGATCACCATGATTTCCTGCATCAGTACTTCAGCAGCTTGGGCTCGTTCCGCCATTATATTGCCGTAAAATCTGCATTTTGCGATAAAGTTGGCCCATAAAGAGCGCTTGTGCCAGCCTCTGAGCCAAATGTTTCCAGCTCTCCCTTAATATCATTCTTTTGTGCTTAGAAGGTTCTTCTCCTCGGTTTATTTGTCTCCACTGATTTATCATACTAATTGTAAAGTGAGCGGAATAAGCATTACTTTTACAGCTTGCTATTTCTCTGTGTGTTGATTACTGTGTGGAGAAAGACCTCGCGCTAGCCTAAAGCACAGCCATTGTGCGCCTGCTTAGTAACTGGGGAGAATCTAAATTGGTTATAAAAGTAGAATGGAATGATGGCGGGCCTCCAGCCATACTATGGAGCCATATCTATGACTTAGGAAACAAATGTGCCTCTCTATCACTATCAGCCGGTCCCTAAATACATCTTCCTCAGTGGAAAAATGGGGTCCTAAAGTAAAAAAAGTATTTAGCTCCTCTTACACCCATAGACAGAGCCGGCTTTTGGGCCGAGCAGATGGTGCCGTCAGCCTGGGGGCACCCATGGTCAATCAGACTTAATGTGGACCAAAACCCACGGTGATTGGTTCCCCCCCCCCCCCCGGGGCATCCAGACCCCCCAGGTCGCCCCATACACTTACCTTCTTTCCTGGTCCAACGACGCATGCACGAGCTGTGGCTGCATCCCCGCTATCGCTCTAGCAGGGCGCATGCCAGCGGCAGGCATTTGTGAATGCCCCTGTTAGAGGGTAGCGGGTGATGCGTCCCTCAGCGCGCTCGGAGCCGCTGGCCCTAGACGAAGGCTTAGACCACGTGACATCAGCGGATCCGAGCGCGCTGATTGGACAAGCGGCCACGTGTGTGCTGTAGGACCGGGAAGAGGTGAGTTGGTTTTGGCGACCTGGGGGATTTTACACAGCGGGGTGCCCCGGGGGCAAGGACCAAAACCCAGGATAGTCAAAACCCTGGGTTTTGGTCCACTTTAAATCAGACTCTTTTCCTGTCTATGTTATCCACAATGTAAGGTGACCTTCTCTTACTGCATTCACATTCCAGTAAAGCCAGTTCCTGTTACACCACAATCTGAACTGATCTCAGCACCCAGCACCTCACACTCTGCAGCATTTCCCTCATGCGCTCTTTTTATCATTATTTCTATCTGTATCTCTCTTTTTTTCACAGTCCCTCCATTGTTCTCCTTTTCACATTTCCTCCATTGTTTTCTTTTTTTTCACATTCCCTCCATTTTTCTCTCCATTTATTATTCTTTCACTTCCACATTTTCTCTTAACTTTTTATCCATCTTTCTGGTTTCCACATCTTTCCGTTTTATCCACATTCCCTTCACCCATGTTTTATCTTTCCCCTCTATGTTTCTCTCTTTTCCACATTCTCTTCCTTTGACATTCTCTTCTTCTCACATTCCCTCCATCATTCCCTCTTTTTTACATTCCTTCCATTATCTCTCTTTTTCCCATTCTCTCCATCATTCTCCAGTCCATCTCTGCTGCTGAGTCCACTTGCAGTGCGTCACATCACATGACATGTCATGTCACCCTTCAGCCCCCGCCATTAGGTCCTCGTCTGCCGCTGATCACCCTCCAGTCCCCATCCATTCCTTTTCCTCTGCCACTGAATGATCCTCCACCTCTGCCAATTGTCTCCTCACCAGCTTCAGAGCTGATGCCAGTCACCACCTTTTCCATTGTCCCATATCATATTCTGGTCCTGAGTCGAGCCGAAAGCAAGTCTGCATGCGAGACACACAACTCATCGGTCCGGTGGTTGAAGGGGTCAACCTACTGTAGCCTCCCTGCTGCCTGAGGTGAAGGGGCGGCCTCACATGGTCTCATTACAAGTGCGGCCCAGTCCGATCCTGAGTGGGCCACAGAAGACACCATGGGCCCTGTGAGCTCAGGGCTAATGACAGCTCTGAGGGCAGTAAAAGTGATCCAAGACTAGACCAGTCTTTTTGGCTTCCTTTTGTTAACATCAGCTTTTTATATTAAATATTATTACAATCTAACTGTGTTTTATCTGAGGGGTGGGCATTTCATCTGAATGTTCTCAGTGCCATGCGGCCCCTGGAACCCATAGAAATAGAGATCTCTGGTTCTGAACCCTCTAGGGACTTTATTTTTGGGCTAATCGGATGCCCGGCATCCAGCCCAACTGTTTGGTGCCATACCCAGAGCCATATGATCCCAAAGTTATAACTCCTAACATTGTTTAGGTATTAGAGAAGGTTCCCCAGGGGAGAAAGGGAACAGTCCACCCCACTGAAGGGAGGGGGCGAGAGGCAGGCGAATGGACGGTGATTTGGGAAAGTGGGCTGCGTGATAATAGGTGCTAAAACTTTAGTTTAATCACGTGACCCGCCTTTCCCCGACAAAGACCAATAAAAGAGAGGTAGACAGTTTAGTGGTCATCAATAAAAGAGAGTAACAAGAGAGTTTAAAGAGTAAATAATGATGCCAAGTAAGCACAAATCTGATAAATAAGGTGGAGGAGCAACAATGATCTACTGGGCCCTGGTGCGAGCTCTCTGCATTCTCTATGCCCCTGCACCTCTGGATAGAGAGTAGGAAGCTTAATAGGAGCAAATTACCCTTCTGTGTATCTTCTGGATGCTGCCAAACTTTATTGACTAATGATGTGGAGCTGTGCTGTGCCTCGGACCACAGTGGAACAGGTAAGTTGGTGTGCTTCTTTGCCTGACCAACACAGCATTAGACCTATGTATATATTGCACTTTACGTGCTCTGCAGCGTAGTTTGGTACTCAACGGTGTCATCTCCTGGTCCATCACCACAGTCTCTACTGCTGCTGCCAGTTCCTGCTGGGTCCTCTGTCCTCATGGTCCTCACCCTAGCCTCCATTGCTACTGCTGCCATCTTCTTTCACCACTTTATGTCACTAACCACCAACACTGGCCTCCTCCTGGGATCCTGCTGCTCCACATCACCACCTCCTGACGTTGATCGCTGATCCCTGCTCCTCCATGACCTCCCTGGGCCTCCTGCTCCTCCGTGGTACAGAGGGACCTCACATCTAAGGTTTCTTCTAGGAGGCCTATGGGGCCACCACCGCAGAGGTGCCACTAACACAGGCGCAGCATCAGTACACCAAAGCGTACCACACTGTGCTGCTCAAGCGTGTTTCTATAGCAAAGTGGTGGCAACACACAATGAGAAAGAGGCCTAAGGCATTGTCTCCAAAAGCTACACTTAAAGTGACAGCCAAGGCAATGCCAATAATAAGGCATTAAGGAGCTTACCTGAACAAGGCACTGGGACAAGGACAGCTATGTGACCATAATAATGATTTGGAGACCTGCTACACTATCTACAGTATGCTGCAAAAATGGAGAAGAGGCACACGTGGAGGCTGATTCACTACTAACACCAGGTATTGCCAGATGAGCGTCTGTATAGCGGCGCTTAAAGCGACCGCTAGTTGACGCTGTAAGCGGGTATCGGGCGCTGTAACAGAGCGTCTGGGTCACTCGTAACCTGGCGGCATTGATGAATGTGATGTGTGTTGGGTGCTGTAACAACAGTATAACGCTGCAGCGAGCGAAAGGTAGCGCCAGCTCAGTGTGTCCGACACTCGGCACTCCACACCATATTAAACAAAACACTAGACACACAGAGCGTTGGCGCTCTAAATCTGGTCGCTATAGCATAGAGCGCCAGAGGCTGTGGGATCAAAGTCTCTTTTAAACACATATCCACCAGTAACAAAGCCAAAACACATGGAATGACATTGTTATAACGCTGTGACAATAACACTTTAGTGCCAGACCTGTAATGACAATTCTGCATAAAAATATAAAAAGTCCAAAAAATACCACAAAATAAAAGTGTTTGTTTGCAGCCAGGAGACGTCACACAAAGATTTGAGCAAAAAAAAAAAAAAAAAAATGAAATTGCCAAACACGCTATTTATACAACTAATGAAGCCCCATTGAAATGTATGGGAGAGCGACACTGAGTGAAAGGTAATACCTGGTGCTCTAGACCAGGGGTACTCAAATGGCGGACCGCGGTCCGAATCCGGACCGCAGACGCCATTTGTCCGGACCGCTGCCCAGGGCTGGTGTAGTGTCCCTGGAGCCAGGGGCGGTGCCGGTGACAATTGCCGGCAGGGGCTGTCAGAGCTGGGGGTGGGCACATGGGCGTGGCCAGGCCGGGGAAGGTGGAAGCGGCTCGGGCCTCGTAGGCGGGGGGGGAGGAGTGGAGACGAAGAGGCGCAGGAGGAGGAAGGAGCCGAGAGCGCGGAGCTGGCGGAGGCTTCAGGCGGCAAGCAGAGCCCGCTGCACACACCTGGAGGCCCGTCATGTCCACTCGCACTGCTGCCGCCCCCACCGCCGGTGCTGCTAGAACAGGCCTGACTCTGGGAAGAGGTGGCCTGACTCTGGGAAGAGGTGGCCTGCCTGAAGAGGTGGCGGCCCCGGAGTCAGTGGTGTCCCGGCATCAGAGCACACTGCTGCGCTGGCTGGAGGAGCGGCTGGCCCGGGGCGAGGAGGCCATTACCCGGGACCAGTTCATCGAGCTGCTGGAGAACCGGGACAGTGGCCGAGAAAGTGCAAGGAGGTGAGATTCCTGTCCCCCATTTACTTCATGTGTAGAGTGCAAGCTCCTCAGCCAACCTGAGCAATGAGCTTTCCTGTCCCCCCACCCACCTGTCATTTACTTCCTGCTTCTCGCCCTTCTGTGTAGAGTGCAAGCTCTTCAGCTAACAACATGCTGGAAAGGGAGACCTGAGCAATGAGCTTTCCTGTCCCCCATCCACCTCTCATTTACTTCCTGCTTCTCGCCCTTCTGTGTAGAGTGCAAGCTCTTCAGCTAACAACATGCTGGAAAGGGAGACCTGAGCAATGAGCTTTCCTGTCCCCCATCCACCTCTCATTAACTTCCTGCTTCTCGCCCTTCTGTGTAGAGTGCAAGCTCTTCAGCTAACAACATGCTGGAAAGGGAGACCTGAGCAATGAGCTTTCCTGTCCCCCATCCACCTCTCATTTACTTCCTGCTTCTCGCCCTCCTGTGTAGAGTGCAAGCTTTTCAGCCAACAACATGCTGGGAAGGGAGACCTGAGCAATGACCCTTCCTGTGCCGGACAGGCCCGTGCTGTTTGAGCCCCGGTGAGACACCCTGTTAGCGGCTGCCCCCCCCCCGGACCTTCATCCCATGGCAGACCCTGGTAAGTGGACCTCCACTGAAAGTAGTTGAGTACCCCTGCTCTAGACGCTAGAGCGCTGGCGCCATACGCTGAGCCGCCTGTAATACATGTGACGCTACATGGTGCTGTTAGAGGCGCTCACCAGTTTCGCTTTCATAAATGTGGTTTCCCGTACAGCGCGTGGCGTGGCCAGACCCTGTCTGCTGCTACGAGGCGCTACCTGGCGCTATGTGTTCTTAAATAACCCCCTTAGTGTAACACCCAACCTCTAGAGTGACGGTACTCAACTGGCGGGCCGGGGTCCGAATGTGGACCTCAACATCAGATTTCTGGACCCCTGTCTGGACACCCCTGCACTCATTTGCTTCTGTGTTGCCATGCTCAGTGCTGCCCTCTTTTCTTGATCGCCGATGTAGTGCTTGGTCTCCAGCCTGCCAGTGTCATGGCTTCCTGGCACCTAGCATTGCAATATGATATACTGCACATGCCGGAAGTGGCAT
Source organism: Gastrophryne carolinensis (assembly GCA_027917425.1). Lineage (NCBI taxonomy): Eukaryota > Metazoa > Chordata > Amphibia > Anura > Microhylidae > Gastrophryne > Gastrophryne carolinensis. The sequence continues at coordinate 602,142,062 of CM051235.1, forward strand.
TGCAAGGTACACACGAAATTTGTTGCCCTATCCAATCCTGTCCTGCAGCCCCAGTTTAACCCCATACATCCCTGTCCCACCATCTCTGCCCCATCCATCACCCTCCCCCCAGGTCAGCCCCATCATTCCTTTCCCCCCAGCTTTGCCAGATCAATTCCATCCCCATCTATTCTTGCCCCCCACCCCCAGGCCTGCCCCATCCATCCCAGCCTTTTTTAGTTTTGCCTGTGGAATCTATAGCCCCCAGTGTGCAGATTTCTAACTCTCCACCCCCTGTCCGGACCTTCACCTCTCACCGGACGCTTGTATATGGACCTTTACAAGAAGTGGTTGAGTAGCCCTGCTCTAGAGTCTACCCATACATCTTAACTTCTGCTGATTATCTGGTTTGTTCTTCCTCTGCTCATGTACACTGCTTGTGGGATGTACAGCTCTCTTGGGTGTGAAACAAAACATTTACCCAAGCAATTTGCGCTCAAAACAAGTAGATGGGAATAATTGTTAAAAACTTCTGCCACATGATATTTTGTGCAGGGCTGGAATAAAACTGAGTGGAGGGACAAACTTTGTAGACCTGCTACACCATCTTCCTTCCCCCCAGAGCATCCAAAATCAGGATGCCCAGCTGTGTGAAACTCCCCAGGTTGCCCCATACACTTACCTTTCCCGGTCCAATGGTGCATGCGCAAGCCGTGGCTGCATCCCCACTATCCCTCTAGCAAGGCAAGTGCTCGTGCCAGGCATTTTTGAATGGCTTATTGGGAATAATTGTTAAAAACTTCTGCCAAATAATGTTTTGTGCAGGGCTGGAATAAAACTGAAAGGAGGGACAAACTTTGGATGCTACACCATCTACAGCATGCTGCAAAAAGTGGAGAAGTGGCAAATGGGACCGACTTCAGCTGAGCACCCTGTTGCTGTTATTATTGCCATTGACTGGATTGTCCCTTTAACTCAACTATTGCCTGTATCCTAAACAATAATAATAATAATATCCAGGATTGAACCTAGAGTCTCTGCTGTTGAGGAGTGTCCCTCCATGCCTCAAAAGAGCAACGTGAGAGTTGAGGTGGGGCTGTGGCTGCTGAGCCAACAATAACTGGCTTAAAAACATGACATCTCTACTGACCCACTAATGAGATTTAAAAAAAAGAGTAAAAAATAAATAAATAAATAAATAAAAAAACAGGTCCAGTGATTGCTGCCCCCTTTGCAGTGCCACCTGAGGCAGCCACCTCACATGACCTCATTAAAGGTTGGTTCCTGCCTTTGTCTTCCTCCTATCGGTTGCAGCTTGGTTGAAGATCCCCAGCTTGTTTCTGCCATTCTTGCCGCTGCTCAATTACCTGCAACCTCTCGCGTGACTGGGAGGTGTGGGGGAACCTGTTGCTCACACATGGGCTCAATGCCCAAAGGCAAAAGGGCTGGTACGCCTGCAAAGATGGATTCACTTGATAGTGCTCCAAGCCCTGGTGTCAGGGGTAAACTGACCATAGGGAGACCCAGAAGAATTCCTGGTGAGCTGACTTGGCTGCTGCTTCCACAGCCAATACCTGTTCACTAGCCCCCACTAACCCCCATTTATCCAGCCCCACTGTACTCACCTAACCAATAAACAGCATCATGGCTGTGGGGAACCAAATTCTCTCCATTCCATATTATCTGTCCCTAAAATACTAAAGCCATCGATTTAAAGAGGAACAAAGAGGGCTTTTTTAGGCTTTCCAAAGACATTATGGGGGCAATGTACTACACCATTCACCAGGTATTCGCCGTGTTTTGGCTATTTGCCGCTTTAAAGTGGACCAAAACCCACGCAATCAGCCCAGGAATCTTATAGCTGATCGATTCCTTCCCCCCAGGGCATCCAAAATCAGGATGCCCAGCTGTGTGAAACTCCCCAGGTTGCCCCATACCTTACCGGTCCAATGGTGCATGCGCAAGCCGTGGCTGCATCCCCGCTATCCCTCTAGCAGGGCAAGTGCCCCCTCCAGGCATTTTTAAATGGATCAATTGGGCACGTTCCCTGTGAGAGGGTAGCGGAGGATACGGGCGTCAGCGTGCTGATTGGACAATCGGCCGCACATGCGTCGCAGATTCAGGAAGATGAGTTGAGTTCCGCGATCTGGGGGGGGTTCAAACAGCGGGGCGCCCCGGGGGAAAGGACCAAAACCCAGGATATTCAAAATCCTGGGTTTTGTTCGAAACCAATGTCTGTTTTTGCTGTGTTTACGCCGCGTTCATTGTAGCCAGAATACTGGCAAACACCTTTTCGGTTTACCAGCTTTCAGCGCTGAACCCCAAAGGAATCAATGTAATTTTAGGTTCTCTTTAGGTTCTTTTTAGCATCTGAATGTCAGATAATTAAATAGTAGTGGCAAAAAGACTTTTTCTATTTTTAATTCAACTTTTTAAATAAGGCTTTTCAAACAACCCAGACACTCCCGATACCACCAGATATATTCTCAGACCCCTCCCATGCTGAAATATGCTCAAAAGTGTATTTTCAGAAAGGTTTCATTACTTTTCTTAACGAAATCCACTGAGACTTTTGCTTTCGCCAAACCATTTTTTACTAGAAAGTAGCCCTCATTTTGACTAGCAAATTGCGGCACAAGCATAGCAAAATACCGGCAGATAGTCAGTTGTCATCTGCGTTTGCCGCTACGATTAGAGCTTAGTTTGCTGCGGCATTCCCCTCTTGTAACATAAAGATGCAAATGTAAATTGGGTCCTATATATAAAATTAACAACTGTAATATCTTCTCAAAGAGACAGCAATTCATGCTCCTATTTTAAATAAGGCATATACACTTTACATCTATATTATTCTTATACAGTAATTTTCAGCACTGTGGTACATGAAAGTCTTCCTGCTGAGACAAAGAAATGAACACATTAGTGTCTGAGTTTAAAATACAGAAAAGAAATAAAGCGTGTTTGAAAAATAATTGACACTTCCGTGCAGCTTGATGCCAGCCCACCATCCCGAGCCAAGCACCTTATCATTTATTAGCTGGCATGATTGGTACTCGTCCTGCCACAGCCCTGCCAATTTACCCGACTGACCACTTAGGTACAAATTTGATGGATCCCGCTGGTCTTCCTACAGCTTGCTTAAATAAATGTTCTGCCAAGTCACACCATGATGTTGTTCCAGGTTCGGAACAGGAGCCTCTTTGCAATATGTGTTTGCTTGCAGCTATAGGAGTTTAGCTGTTTTGGGCATTAATAACGTCAAAAGCTAAGATTAGAAAAGATGACAGACATGGAGCAGTTTAAACGTGATAAATGTTGCATAAATAAAGTGCAATATTTAGTTTACAGTCACCAAAACTGCTTATATTCTGGAGCAGGGCTGGCACTGACATACCTGGGCAAATGCCGGGGCCCCTGTCATCTGAAGACAGGGCTGGTGCCAGCATAGGGCAAACCTGGGCAAATGTCGGGGCCCCTGTCATCTGAAGACAGGGCTGGTGCCAGCACAGGGCAAACCTGGGCAAATGTCGGGGCCCCTGGCATCTTCAGGGGCCCACTCAGGCTCAAGCTTGGCCATGTTATTATATTACAGCGGACCCGAACAATCAAATGCATGGTATTGTGTGCAGACCTTCTCACGGCTGGCCTCAGCAACAGGGGGCTGATCAGCAACAATGGAGAAGGTGGCATGGAATGGAGGGCAATTGATGGAAGCTCAGAAGGTGGTGAGAACCCGATGACATCTGACAGCAATGATGAAGCAAGCAGTAAGGGCTGATGGGTGCTTGGTGGCAGTAGAGAATGCAACATGGACTAGAGGATGATGGGTGGCTATAGGGAAGGCGATAAGGACTGGAGGGCGATCAGCAGCAGAAGATGACCCATTCATACCTCCCAAGTGTCTCTGATTTGGAGGGACTATCCCTCTTTTGAGGCCCTGGTCCTCATTTGCCCCTCTTTTAGGTGTAACATGCAGATCTGCATCAATAAAGGATTATTTACCAATATTGTTGTAACTGTTACAACCTATCTACTATCCCTCCCCCAATGAGGGGGCGTGGCCCAATTTAACAAATGTCCCTTGTTTTCAGCCTGAAAAGTTGGTAGGTATGCCCATTTGTGGCAGCGGAGCTGAAAGGGGACATCATGTGACACATTAATTAGGTCCCACAAAAACCCTTTTACCCAAGGGCCCCCACAAACCTGGAGCCAGCCCTGTCTGAAGAGGCCCACTCAGACTTATACTGGTCCATGTCTCACCCATCGGACCACTGAACTGGGTGTCCAGTGTATAGACCTGCTCATGGTTAGACTCAGGACTAGAGGACAATTGGCGGCAATGAAGAAGGTGGAAACGGATAGAGGGTGATTGGTGGAAACTCAGAAAGTGTTGAGGGCCAATGGACGCTTAGCAGCAAGGGTTGACTCTTCTGCTGCAAAGAAGAAAGGGCCAAGACTTGGAGGATGATCAGCAGCACTTGAGAAAGCGGTAAGGACTTGAGGGCAATTGGTGGCAGTGGAAAAGGGAATGAGAACTCAAGGGGTGATCGGCTGGGCTGTTAAGAAGCCTCCGCTAGTTACAGTGGAGCTGATGGGTGACATGACTTGCTGCATGTAATTTGTGCACTGCAAGGGGGCCCATGGAGACTTTCTCTCCCAAAGGCCCACATAAGCCTGGAGTCTACCCTGTTCTGGAGGTAATCTTGGCTATATTTGCAGTTCCACCTTTTACTCAGCCTAACTTGGACAGGTTCTCTCTACCTGGTCATTATAGTGTAGGACTATAAGCCTGATACATAGCCTCTTCTGAACGAATTCCTGCATGCAAGAATGCTTAGAATACTCAATTCTGGCTGTTTTTCCGGCTCAATTGTCTTTTTTTGACTGAGTTTGCTGTTTTTCTGGACTTTTCGGCTTATCAATACATATCTGTCCGAGTTTATGTGTTCTCACCTTCATACGCTTGCGACTTTGCAAATGCCTGCACTTGCTCATTATTCTGAGCCCTGGTTTGGCCTTTTGAGTGGCAATAAAAGCTGGAAGTCATCAGTCCCAAATTACACCCTTTTTTTGCTTTTGAGATTGCTGGTGGACGCATGTGATGGAGCCCCTTTATGAGTTCCTGGAAGAGTATGAGCATCTGCAGTGCCGTGGGATACTCACCTTGTACCTTTCGGAGCTTAGGCATGCTCGTCATCATCTGGACTTTAATTGGATGTCCAATCAACAGGTGTTCGAACTCACCCGAATGAACCACCCTTGTCTTGCGAAGCTTTACTCAGAGTTGCAGCCATGGTTGGCCCCCGTCACAAGAAAGAGCCATGCAATTAATGACCAAATTAGTTGTCTGCCTTCAATTTTTAGCAAATGGCTCCTTCCAGAAGCTAGGGGCACTGTTAGTTGGCATGTCCCAGCCTTCGCTGAGCTGCGCCCTGACTAAATTTCTCGATGACATGGTTGTCCTGCAGGAGAAATACACCCCTTTTCCTGAAAGCTTGGCAGACTGAAACTCTGTGAAGTTGAGTCGCAAATATGTCATGGGCCCCATCGACTGCACGCATTTGCCGTTGGTGCCTCCCGTTGGGCAGGAGTATGTGTATCAGTATGTTTAGGTGCTCATTGGTCCCACCTTTGTCAAATCTCCTCTGTTTAGGCTAGGCCTTTGTTCTGCTCCCCTAAACTAGCTAATCCTTGTTGCTCACCCTGGGCACCCTGATCCCTGTGTCCAAGTTGCCCATATAGCTGCTTGCTCTTTGCCTGCTACAATGTTGCTAGTGTAAAACCTGTTGTCATTTTCTTACAGGAAACATATTATGGAGCATTCGTTGAATGTACAGTGTGTGGTGGGTCCCAACCTATGGTTTTGGCTGGCTTTGCTGGCTCCAGCCATGACGCCTTCATCCTGCAGAGCTCTAGTCTCTATTCTCTGTTTGAGACTGGTGATCTGAGGGCTTTTGGGCAAGTGTGTGTATTAGTATTCTTGACCTACTTGCAACTGTGCAGCTTTGCTTTTGGTAGATATTTTGTATTTTTTTATATTTGCCCATGTGGTTCCCCTTTCTAGTAGCTCTCTGTGTGTGTAGCCTACCCTTGTTATTTTATTGTAATGTTTTGGGGGACTCTTTCTTTAATTTGTGTCTGCTTTGTTTTTGTTTTGCTTTGTTTTGTTTCATATTTGCTGCTGTAGCCCCTTGTTTTTGTTTTGTTGTGACTAAAAAAACATACCAAAAAAACTGGTTTCAAGTTTCTTTCATTTATGGAGCTACCAATCAGAGCCTCTATTGAGGCGCTGCTGTTCAACAACCCCTACACCCAGATCCTCATGGAGCAGACTGGCAGTTCTCCGCACCACTAAAGTACTTAAAGTACAGGGTTGAGTTCCCTGTGAAAGGTGGAGCTTTTGGCACACTGGTCTGCCTCCATCATTTGGCAACACCATGTCATTGAGAGGCGGCAATGGACTGCAGGGCATGGCTGGCTGCCTCCGGGCACGCAGTGGGCTCGGAGGTGCTGGAATCCTGCCCTCAGTCCCAGGAGGTTGGAGCTGAGGGGGAGCCTGGCTTCCCGTGGGTGTAAGACTTGGTGATGTCCGCAGCCTTTTTGGGGACATCTGCGGGCTGAGCAGTCCCTGGGACTCCTCCAGGTCCTATATGGCTTCCAGGAGAGGTGGGTCTGGTTGATTCTAACACCCCCTGGTAGGTATCCAGGTACAGCATCCCATAAACATGCGGCTCTTTGTGCGTAAATTTGAGGGTTTTTGGTAACCCTCCACCAGTTTGAAACTAAAAAACAAACACACGTGGATGAGCTAATTAAAGGTCAAATGTGTGACCCAGAAGCACCCCTCTTGCCCTCCCCCCCACTTACCCCTCAGCCCGTCCCCAGTTTATTTTGTTCCGGACCATCATTTTTTCACCAACTGGCCCGCATCCTTGGGCTCTGGCCCCGCACAGGTCACCAGACAGGCCACTTTTAGTGTAGTGCGGGACGGCTCAGCCAGCCTGTCAAAAGTATCAGAGACCCTGTTCAAGAGTGCCTCCAACTGGACGTTACTGAACTGGGTGCTCAGCTTTCCCCCAGCTCAGCTTCTGCCTGCTGTGTGGGTCAGCAGCGGCTCCCTGTGGGTTGGGCTGGGCTGAGACACTGTGGCCACTCCCAGACCTGGAAGGGGTGGTGCGCAGGCTGGCAGCCGAACGTGCAACCCTGGCTGTGTCGCTGCTTCTCCGCCATGGAGCCCGCCCTGGGGTTCACACTGTGATGCACACTGGGCTACAGTGACCTAAACGGTGTCTAGAGTATGGTGGGATGTAGCGGGTGCCCTGGGTGTGGCTCTCCTGCTGACGCCGTTCCACACTGCTGCGGGTGACCCGGTCAGAGTGGGTAGTGTAACTGGCAGCAGGGGAGTGTCTTCGGACTGAGCAGTAGTGCCCAGGGCTGGGGCTGTGGTGCCTTGGCCAGGTGCTGCATACCCATCTGCCATGCCTGGCTTCTGGGCTCTGGGAGCAGCAGTGGTGTCGACCTTGTGGCATGTTTCAGGCCTGAGTAAGCAATGTAAAGGTGTCAGGTATGTGTTTTTATACACAAGTGGGTCGGTATCTGGGCACCAACTAAGATTTTATTTAACAAGCGAGCACCAGCATTTGAAACCTAGAGACTACAGCATCATGGGCATCTGCACATCGGTCAGCACACTTTCGAAATCTGCTGGGGCGCCTCGGCGCAGGGGAGAGTCACACTGCTGGAAAAAGCCCGGAAGAGACCCTCGGCACCATGGCACCATCCCCGTTTACCCATGACAAACAGAAATACATTATGCTGGTAAGTACTCATGCTATGCTATGCTTCGCCTACGCATGTTTGCTGCATTACAAGCAGGCAAATGGGCAGACAGGTGACAGACTGGCTGCTGGAGCAAAGGCATATGAACTAAGGCACGGGGCTTATGCCTTCAAAGACAAACAGGGTTTGGGTCAATTTGAGAGTGCCGAAATGTGAAGACTACAACCCTGTGTGCCTGTTGAAGGCCTAGATGTGAAACAGGCCACCACCATTAGTGTGCCACCTCACATATGCCTTAGTAAACTTGTTGTCAGTCATACGCTACAGCCACTGTAACATGCACCACCCTTACCTGTTTTTAGGGCATGCTAGGGGGGCTCAGATGTGTCCACGCTCAGGGGTAGGGGACACTGTTGCAGGATGAGACAGAAGCGAGCCCACAGACCTTCTAAACTGCCAGTAATGGCGGCCTGGAGAGCTGGGTCCACCAGGTTGCCAGGTCCATCAGTGATTTGCCGCAGTGGAAGGAAGCAATTTGGAGATGCCTATGCACATGCTGTTTTGGAGTAGTGTCATACGCCTACTCAGTGGTACATGTGCTGTGCTGTATTGGGTAGTCTAATACATGCATTGCCTTGATGCACATGGGATAGATGTGAAACACAGGTAAATAAAGTGGAAGGTTAGTGTGCATGTGGACCTAAACTAGGACAAACTAGGACAATACATGGACTACAGTACTGTGACATTTTATTGTGTTTTCATATTGCAGAATTTTATAAGTTAGCGTTATGACTTAAAGCCCAACACCCATGCCAAGAGGACATTGGCAATGGAGGTGGCGTTACCATTGGCCAGTTATTATTAATAATTAGGGATGAGCGAATCGATCCGGACGAACCCGGATTCGATCCGAATTTCATGAAAAATTCGATTCGGATCGAATCCGAATTTCCCCGTGCTTCGATCGCTCTAAGTTTTCCTTTAACATCCATTCATTTACATTACAGGCATTCTAAGATGGCTGACGGGACATGTCCAGACATCTACCCCGCACCAGTGCAAGCTGGGGCAGTCACATGCAGCCTATCAGCAGCCAGCAAGCCCAGTGACGTCACAGCGCTATTTAAGGCGGCGGACACCTTGCTTTTCCTAATTTCTCTATTGCATTCGTGAGAGACAGGACGCTGCTGTAGTCAGGGAGAGACAGAGAGCCAGGGACAGACAGGGCCAGGCAGGAGACAGGCAGGAAGTCAGCGAGAAGCAGGGAAAGTTAGGAAAAATCGGAGGCAGTCACAGGGAGATTTTTTTTTTTTCATCCAGCCTGAGTGTTACTGGCTGGCTGACTGGCTTTTTTAGCGTTTTCAGGCTGCTTATACACTTACTGTGCATATATACTGAACTGATCTCAAGTCTGCTGTGAGGCATCCCATTCTGTGACTACACCAGCCTCTATTTACTATAACCCTTTGCACTTATTCTAAAAGTAATTTGGCCTGATAAAGACACTTTTGCTGTGCATAGTACTGCTCCCAGGTGCACTCCGGTTGGGGCATCCCATTCTGTGACTACACCAGCCTCTATTTACTATAACCCTTTGCACTTATTCTAAAAGTAATTTGGCCTGATAAAGACACTTTTGCTGTGCATAGTAGTACTGCTCCCAGGTGCACTCTGGTTGGGGCATCCCATTCTGTGACTACACCAGCCTCTATTTACCAGAACCCTTTGCACTTATTCTAAAAGTAATTTGGCCTGATAAAGTCACTTTTGCTGTGCATAGTACTGCTCCCAGGTGCACTCCGGTTGGGGCATCCCATTCTGTGACTACACCAGCCTCTATTTACTATAACCCTTTGCACTTATTCTAAAAGTAATTTGGCCTGATAAAGACACTTTTGCTGTGCATAGTACTGCTCCCAGGAGCACTCCGGTTGGGGCATCCCATTCTGTGACTACACCAGCCTCTATTTACTATAACCCTTTGCACTTATTCTAAAAGTAATTTGGCCTGAAAAATACACTTTTGCTGTGCATAGTAGTACTGCTCCCAGGTGCACTCTGGTTGGGGCATCCCATTCTGTGACTACACCAGCCTCTATTTACTATAACCCTTTGCACTTATTCTAAAAGTAATTTGGCCTGATAAAGACACTTTTGCTGTGCATAGTACTGCTCCCAGGTGCTCTCCGGTTGGGGCATCCCATTCTGTGACTACACCAGCCTCTATTTACTATAACCCTTTGCACTTATTCTAAAAGTAATTTGGCCTGAAAAATACACTTTTGCTGTGCATAGTAGTACTGCTCCCAGGTGCACTCTGGTTGGGGCATCCCATTCTGTGACTACACCAGCCTCTATTTACTATAACCCTTTGCACTTATTCTAAAAGTAATTTGGCCTGATAAAGACACTTTTGCTGTGCATAGTACTGCTCCCAGGTGCTCTCCGGTTGGGGCATCCCATTCTGTGACTACACCAGCCTCTATTTACTATAACCCTTTGCACGTATTCTAAAAGTAATTTGGCCTGATAAAGACACTTTTGCTGTGCATAGTACTGCTCCCAGGTGCACTCTGGTTGGGGCATCCCATTCTGTGACTACACCAGCCTCTATTTACTATAACCCTTTGCACTTATTCTAAAAGTAATTTGGCCTGATAAAGACACTTTTGCTGTGCATAGTACTGCTCCCAGGTGCTCTCCGGTTGGGGCATCCCATTCTGTGACTACACCAGCCTCTATTTACTATAACCCTTTGCACTTATTCTAAAAGTAATTTGGCCTGATAAAGACACTTTTGCTGTGCATAGTACTGCTCCCAGGTGCTCTCCGGTTGGGGCATCCCATTCTGTGACTACACCAGCCTCTATTTACTATAACCCTTTGCACTTATTCTAAAAGTAATTTGGCCTGATAAAGACACTTTTGCTGTGCATAGTACTGCTCTCAGGTGCACTCCGGTTGGGGCATCCCATTCTGTGACTACACCAGCCTCTATTTACTATAACCCTTTGCACTTATTCTAAAAGTAATTTGGCCTGATAAAGACACTTTTGCTGTGCATAGTACTGCTCCCAGGTGCACTCTGGTTGGGGCATCCCATTCTGTGACTACACCAGCCTCTATTTACTATAACCCTTTGCACTTATTCTAAAAGTAATTTGGCCTGATAAAGACACTTTTGCTGTGCATAGTACTGCTCCCAGGTGCACTCCGGTTGGCTGATGCATGCGACTAGATTCAACATGGTGCCACGTTTTACACTTTCCAAATGGTGCAAAACATATTTATGTCTTTAGGCCAATTTTTGGGCTCCTGCTGCTGCCAACTCCAGGGTGTGATTCATCCAATTTTTGGGCTCCTGAAGCCAACCCCAGTGTCTCTTTAAAGTAATGTTTGGGCTCCTGCTGCTGCTGCTGCTAACTCCAGGGTGTGATTCATCCAATTTTTTGGCTCCTGAAGCCAACCCCAGTGTCTCTTTAAAGTAATGTTTGGGCTCCTGCTGCTGCTGCTGCTGCCAACTCCAGGGTGTGATTCATCCAATTTTTGGGCTCCTGAAGCCAACTCCAGTGTCTCTTTAAAGTAATGTTTGGGCTCCTGCTGCTGCTGCTGCCAACTCCAGGGTGTGATTCATCCAATTTTTGGGCTCCTGAAGCCAACCCCAGTGTCTCTTTAAAGTAATGTTTGGGCTCCTGCTGCTGCTGCCAACTCCAGGGTGTGATTCATCCAATCTTTGGGCTCCTGCTGCCAACCCCAGTGTCTCTTTAAAGTAATGTTTGGGCTCCTGCTGCTGCTGCCAACTCCAGGGTGTGATTCATCCAATTTTTGGGCTCCTGAAGCCAACTCCAGTGTCTCTTTAAAGTAATGTTTGGGCTCCTGCTGCTGCTGCCAACTCCAGGGTGTGATTCATCCAATTTTGGGCTCCTGAAGCCAACCCCAGTGTCTCCTTAAAGTAATGTTTTGGCTCCTGCTGCTGCTGCCAACTCCAGGGTGTGATTCATCCAATTTTTGGGCTCCTGAAGCCAACCCCAGTGTCTCTTTAAAGTAATGTTTGGGCTCCTGCTGCTGCTGCCAACTCCAGGGTGTGATTCATCCAATTTTTGGGCTCCTGCTGCCAACTCCAGTGTCTCTTTAAAGTAATATCTGGGCTCCTGCTGCTGCTGCTGCCAACTCCAGGGTGTGAGTCATCCAATTTTTGGGCTCCTGAAGCCAACCCCAGTGTCTCTTTAAAGTAATGTTTGGGCTCCTGCTGCTGCTGCCAACTCCAGGGTGTGATTCATCCAATCTTTGGGCTCCTGCTGCCAACTCCAGTGTCTCTTTAAAGTAATGTTTGGGCTCCTGCTGCTGCTGCTGCCAACTCCAGGGTGTGATTAATCCAATTTTTGGGCTCCTGAAGCCAACTCCAGTGTCTCTTTAAAGTAATGTTTGGGCTCCTGCTGCTGCTGCTGCTGCTGCCAACTCCAGGGTGTGATTCATCCAATTTTTGGGCTCCTGAAGCCAACCCCAGTGTCTCTTTAAAGTAATGTTTGGGCTCCTGCTGCTGCTGCTGCCAACTCCAGGGTGTGATTCATCCAATTTTGGGCTCCTGCTGCCAAATCCAGTGTCTCTTTAAAGTAATATTTGGGCTCCTGCTGCTGCTGCTTGCAACTGCAGGGTGTGATTCATCCAATCTTTGGGCTCCTGCAGCCAACTCCAGTGTCTCTTTCAAGCTATGTTTGGGCTCCTGCTGCTGCTGCTGCTGCTTGAAACTCCAGGGTGTGTCAGTCAATTTTTGGGCTCCTGCTGCTGCCAACTCCAGTGTCTCTTTAAAGCAATGTTTGGGCTCCTGCCCCTCATAGTGATGCCACTTCAATTCTCTGCAATTGTGCCGCTCTGCGATTCTATTAGCGATGCCTCTGATCTGCATGTGATATTTATTTACAGTATTATTTAACTAACCCAGCACGCATCCTATGCGTGTTACAGCAAGGCAGAATGGTTTACAACCCTATTGAGGCTCTAGGAGGCTCAGAAATAGCCGTTTTTAATAGCGATTCGTCGCGAATAAATTCGGGTCGAAACGATTTTTCTCAGAAAATTCGGCGAATCAGTCGAATCGAATTTTTCAAAAGTTCGCTCATCTCTATTAATAATATATATATTTGTTTGCCTATTTTAGCTGAGCCAGGCAGGATATATATATATTGGTTATTATTTTAGTTATCAAATTTTTTACATATCCGGCTTAGCCAGGCAGGAGTTATTATTGTATTAATCATTGATATATTTATTGATGTTTTTTATCATAATAATAATTGTTTACAAAGTTGGCCATATTGGATATTGGATCTAGGAGATATTAGGTTTAAACCCTGACACTGGCTGAACTTACACAGTGAAATGTTCCCTTAACAAACAAAAAAAAGCTGTAATGATGTTACCTAATTGTTCCCTCATTTCATATGAGCCCATCAATACGCTATAAACCGTAAACCGGCACCCACAGTCCTCCCCGGGCCACTTAAATGGACTGGATTCAAGAAGAGTCTAAGAGTTAAATCATCCCTTGGGGTCATGCTGATTTGGGATGCCCCGCAATGTTAAATACCCCTGCCTCAGTCTACCCCAATCTGTTTCAGGATCCCACTGTGATTAGCTGATGAAAAGGGCAGAGTGACCGCTGCATTGCATCCAGCTTTCTCCTCTGTGTGCCCTTGTTGGAAGAATATCAGGTCTGGTGGGAGCACAGAGAAAAGAGAAGCCACAGCAGAACACTGCTTGCGCCAGGATCAGTGTTGGGGGGGGGGGGGCAAAATGGCCAGTTTCCCAGGGCCCCCATCACAATAGGGGCTTCAGGATCAGAGCTTGCTCTTTCCTTTCCCAGTATCAAACGCAGTTTAAAGCTCATTGAAATCCCTATAAAAATTACCGTTGTGGGAATTGCACTCATTTCGGCAGACCTTTTTTGGGGGCACCAGTGATCCTTTGCACTGTATCTTCTGCAGCATCCCTCTTCACACCCTCCCTTGTGTCATATTTTGGGAACCTCATAAAAGGTCTGTACACACAGGCAGGGCCGGATTAATTGTGGTGGAGGCCCCTGGGTACAAAATATGGTGGGGGGCCCCAGATACAGTATTTTCTTTTTCCTTTAAAATAATGGTCCACCAGCCAATAAAATGACTGGTGGGTGTCTGTCACTTACTGCAACGTCAGATCGAGTCCCTTGTGCAGGTGCGTGCTGCTCGGGATCTCCTGCTTTGCCATTCTGGGTGGGGGGTAGTGTAGTCACCCGGCTGGTCCAGCAGAAAACAGTTCCCTGCATTGAGCTGCCAGCGGCTGTGCTTGGTGGCTTATGTGCAGTGACAGCTCTGCACCCATCACTGTAGCGTTGCTGGTGGCGGCTTTGCTGCTCTAGACTCTCCGTCCTGCCCTGTGGTGGCTTTGGCTGCAGGTTTTCAAAAACAAAAAAAGGTTTGCCCAGGCGTGGGGGGCCCCACTGCCGCTGATAGCTTTGTTGCTGGCCCCACGGCCTGTCAGACTAAAGACTGACAAGCCTCCTGGACCAGACCATAACCCAAAGATTGGTGAAGGCCCCTTTGCAGGGCAAGTGGTGGAGACTCCGGGGCAGGCGCCCCTTGTGGTCCTGCTCAATAATGGTAATGTGGTAATGTCAGGGACTGGACACAACGAGGGGGAAGCTGAGTAGCGCACCGGGTATTTAATAAATACATATGCTGAAAGTGACTGTATTGTAGATAACAATGACTGCATTGCACAATATTTTAAAACTTAGGGTCCCACTTTTAATTTTGCCCTTGGCAACGCATTGTCTAAATCCGTCCCTGGCACGTGTTGTTGGATTTTGGAACATGGTAAGTGTATGCTGAACCTAAAGGGGTGTCATGCCACAGGGCACCTGCAAATCGGGTCGCCACCCAGGAAAGTGTTTCATTGGGACCATGTCAGTTTTATATCTATTGGTCCTTTTCTAATGCAAGGGATTGCTAGGAGCCAGGCACCTTTATCCCACCAGAGGGAATCATTCTTGGGCTCACCCTTCAGATAACCAAATACCAATCTCTCAGAATACTCCAGGCACACCAGAAACATTGTGGATCTAAATGCATACCTTCCAAGTGTCTCTGATTTGGAGGGATTGTCCCTCTTTTGAGTCAATGTCCCCCTGTCCATTGTTGTTTCTTTTTGTCCTTCTTTGAGGTGTAACAAGCAGATCTGCATCAATAAATGATCCATTCGCCTATTCAAAGTGTTTCTAATGTTGTAACTGTTACAACCTATTCATCCCTCAATGAGGGGGCATGGCTTCATTTAAAAAGTGTCCGTCTTTCCCCCCTGAAAAGTTGGGAGATATGCTATAGTACTAAAGTACTGTCCTGATGGTGGCCCTTGGTCACCTCCTTCACATAAAACGTCAACCTGGCCCCTTCCATCATTGTGAATTTTCTCTAGTCCAGCACTTTCATCTCAATTCAGATGACGGGCTTATTTAAAAAAAAAAAAGTCTAGTTAGTTAGTAAAACTTTCAGGAGTTAGAGAGTTAAACCGAGATGGCAGGAGCATACCTGCAGCTGTTTCTCGGAGGCTGAGGCCAATGTTCCATAGGCAGCGCGGTAAACTGTCCATCGGGAGGAAGGCTTATTTTTGAAATCTGGCCCTGGTTCGAAAATGTTGACATGTTGCTAAAATTGCCGCGATGACAACCTGAAAATAAATCACCCGTCTAGTGACCCCGTCTGTCTGAATGTATAAAGAGGCATAAAAAAAAAGCCCGAACAGACACATCAGATAAATTAGACCTAATTGAGACGTGTACTGATTGATAGAGACGTCAGCTGGAGATGGCTGCCGCTGAGAAGCTCCAGGGTGACATCGGACCTCCTCTATGGCTGATGTCTCTCCTATCGCTTTATGGAGGACACACAGTACTTACATAGGTAATAGAGCTGGGAAAAGATAGGTTTCTATTATGTTTAACCAGGGGATGGAATAGAGGAAAATGTTATTTAAATGTTATTCAAAAATAACTTCCCCGACCCCAACACCCTTGGTTGAACTTGATGGACATATGTCTTTTTTCAACCGTATTAACTATGTAACTATGTATTATTTATAACAGTAGTAGTTAATGTAATTTTCTTCTAAAAGAAAAAAGTCTGATAATATTTGATGTTATCAGCTGTTGCTGCTTTAAAGTGGACCAAAACCCAGGATTTTGACTATCCTGGGTTTTGGTCCATTCCCCCGGGCCCCACTGTTTGAAATCCCCCAGATCGCCGAGCCCAACTCACCTCTTCCTGGTCATACGGCGCATTCGCAGCCGCACTTTCAATCAGCGCGCTTGGAGCCGGAGCCGCTAACTTCACATCGTCTAAACCGTTGTCTAAGGCCAGCGGCTCCCAGTCACATCTCCTGCTACCATCTAACAGGGAGCGTGCAAACGCCGGCCATTCACAAATGCCTGCTAGAGGGATAGCTGGGATGTGACCGCAGCTCGCGCATGCGCCGTTTCACCGGGAAACGAGGTAGGTGTATAGGGTGACCTCGGGGGTGTCACACAACGGGGAATCCCAATTTTGGATGCCCTGGGGGGAGGGAATCGATCACCCCAGTTATCTTATAGATTCCCAGGCTGATCTGTGTGGGTTTTGGTCCACTTTAAAAAGGAACATCGGAAAACTCCAGGGCCATCTCAGTTCCACTCTTTGGGGCATCCTGAATTGGGATGCCTCGCTGTGTAAACCCCCCCAGAAGCCCTGTTTCACTCACCTTGTCCCTGAGCCCTCGCCACTTCTGCGCTGCAGCCGCATCCCATCTCGCCTCTAGTCGTGTGCGAGCCCGCTGAATGAGCGGCGCAGGCACGCGACGGCTAGGAGGTGAGCGGGGGATGCAGCCAGCGGGGCACTCGTCTACCTTCGAGCCGAGTGAAAGCAAACATGCTGATTGGTTAAGCGGGCTGCTCGGGGTATCGGCATGCTCGTTCTTGTCCCGTGCATGCCCTCCCACCCCAGCACTTCAGATAGGCTGGAATGGGGACGCGCACATCGCGGGAGATGCAGCCACTTGTGTTCCCCATTGAACAACATTAGAACCGTTTGACAAATTAAATAGTCCCGACAAATGGCTCTGATTTGATGAGAGACGGCACATGCGGTGTTGTACTGGGAAGAGTTGAGTTTTGCCGTTCTAAGGGGGGTTTCACACAGCTGGGCATCCCAATTCAGTATCCCCTCTGGGCACGGAACAAACATAGTCAAAATCCCGGGGTTTTGTTCTGCTTTAACGAAGTAATTTAAATACGATCCTTCATTCTCCTTATGAGTTTGATGGATCTACATTTATCTCCGTATCCTGTACTATTATACTCCTAAATAAAGTCCAGTGTGACCAATTGCCTTCAGAAGTCATTCGATTATTAAAACACAGTCCTGTGCCTGCATGTAATTTATTCTCAGTATAACTACAGCCATTGTGTGCAGGCCTCAGAGGTTTGTTAAAGAATATTAGTGACCAAACATCAAGAAAACCAAGGAACACAGCAGACAGCTCAGGGATAAAGTTGTGCTGAAGTGTATTGTAGGGTGAGGTTATAATAAGAGAGCCCAAGCTCTGAACATGTCACAGAGCTCTGTGCAAACCATCATGTGTAAGTGGAAGGAGTATGGTGCAACTTGGAGCCCACCAGGGGAAATCATTCTTGGACCCCACCAGGGGAAATAATTCTTGGGGCCACCAGAGGAAATCATTCTTGGACCCCACCAGAGCAAATCATTCTTGGACCCCACCAGGGGAAATCATTCTTGGGGCCACCAGAGGAAATCATTCTTGGACCCCACCAGGGGAAATCATTCTTGGGGCCCACCAGAGGAAATCATTCTTGGACCCCACCAGGGGAAGTCATTCTTGGGGCCACCAGAGGAAATCATTCTTGGAGCCACCAGAGGAAATCATTCTTGGGGCCACCAGAGGAAATCATTCTTGGGGCCTATTAAAGGAAATCATTCTTGGGGCCCATCAGAGGAAATCATTCTTGGGGCCTATTAGAGGAAGTCATTCTTGGGGCCACCAGAGGAAATCATTCTTGGGGCCACCAGAGGAAATCATTCTTGGAGCCACCAGAGGAAATCATTCTTGGGGCCACCAGAGGAAATCATTCTTGGGGCCACCAGAGGAAATCATTCTTGGGGCCACCAGAGGAAATCATTCTTGGGGCCACCAGAGGAAATCATTCTTGGGGCCACCAGAGGAAATCATTCTTGGAGCCACCAGAGGAAATCATTCTTGGGGCCACCAGAGGAAATCATTCTTGGGGCCACCAGAGGAAATCATTCTTGGGGCCACCAGAGGAAATCATTCTTGGGGCATATTAGAGGAAATCATTTTTGGGGCCCATCAGAGGAAATCATTCTTGGGGCCTATTAGAGGAAATCATTCTTGGGGCCCACCAGAGGAAATCATTCTTGGGGCCCACCAGAGGAAATCATTCTTGGAGTACGCAAGAGGAAATCAATCTTTGATCCCACCTGAGAAAATCATTCTTGGGTCCCACTAGAAAAAAAATCATTATTGGAGCTCACTAGAGGATATTATTGGGGCCCAACCCTTTAAACACAATTACCGTAGTCTAGTATAAAATGGGATGTTCATTAACCAAGTAACAAATGTAACTTACAAACTCACCGCACACTTCAGGCAAAATCACTGTAAATCTTGCCTCTCTTTTATGCCTTGATGATGTCTTTGGGCCAGTGCCTGCTGCCCACCAGGTATCCTTTGGTGCTGTCGTGGGCCAGTCAGCCTGCCCATGTACCATCTCACAGGATCTTGGGTATCCCTAGTGGTACATGTACTGGTCGGGAACCCCACAATTTAGTGGAATGTACTTTATAGCACATATTATAGATGAAGAAGCTATTGCTTCCTGCAGTCATGTGTTGTTCTCATTTTTGATGACATCATAACTTATCTTTTGAATATTTTCTCATTTTTTTATGACATCATAACTTATCTTTTGAATATTTTCTATATTTTGATTTTTTACTGGCCTAAAAAGTAAGCGAGATTACTGTAGATTTTTTTTCCTAGAGAATATGAGGTTGTTAGATGTCTCTGTTAAAGGATATACAAACACAACCTATGTATAGTATAAGAAGCACTGAGTTTTTGAACCAATCTGTCTCCATTATTTCCTGAATTGTTGGGACAACAGCGCCATCTTCTGGTCCAGCTCACCTTTACTCTATTTGGTTGTGCGAATAGTTTCTTTTTAAAGCAAGGAACACTTACATTTTATGAAGGAACTAATGGTATTGTGTCATCCACGCCTACGTTTTCTGAATAGATATGTACCGTAAATGCCTGCGAAAAATGTTCACTTGCACAGGAAAATGGCTTTAATAAGTGAAAAGAGAAATCGACCTGTATTTTCCTGCTGAAAATGTAATGTGTCAGTGTGTGCCAGTGTTGAACTCGGATGCCTGGGGCCCATCAGTAGAACTGACTCTGGGTGCCCACCCAACATTTAGATGCAAGTATTACCGACTAACATTGAAAACTCATGCACAGAAACATTAGCCTGACAAACTGTATTGTCTGTGTGTGTGCACTTGTGATGCCACAAATAAGCTAGACATAGAGGCCGATTCATTAACAGCGCCAGGTAGCGACAGATGAGCGACAGTAGCGGCATTTTCAGAGCGCCCGCTAGTAGTCGCTGTGCTTGGCCGTTGTTCTGTAGTTGATAGCGACTCAGTCGGTTTGCCGTAATGTTGAATATTGGGTGAGGAGTCGCTATTTGACAGGTTCCGCGCTGTATGGGAGCGCATGACAGCGAATGGCCATAGTGAACGGCTCCCAGCATATTCATTAACAAATCACGCTCAAAAAATTCTCGCGCAGTGAAATGCTTGTTTAAACCCCAGAGCGCTGGCGGCCCCCAAACAACCATATTTTTGGATAAAAAAAAAACAAGTTTTTCAAAACATTTTGTAATATGAATACGTTAATATCAGACCTGTAATATCAATTCTGCACAAATTTTTTTTTTCTTTTTACCTTAAAAAAATATCTAACATTGCAGAAGTGGTCACAGAATTTTTGACATTTAAAAAAAAAAAAAAAAATTAATAGCAATTAATTAAGAATATTTAAAGATTGCTCCATTGAAATGCATTGGAGAGCGCCAGGTAGCGAGAGGTCATACCTGTCGCTGTTCAAGGTCGCTCGCTGGTGCTGTGGGGTGAGGCTGGAATAATGATGAATGATTCTCTATCTGGCGCTCTGTCAGTCGCTAAGCAGGATCGGCTTGATAAATGTGTGATTGCGGAGGGGAGCTGGCGTTCTCGTGGCGGTGACCGTCATCACCGTTCGCTCACCATTTGCTGGCGCTATCCCTTGTTAAATAAGGGCCATAGTTCAGGTTTTGATTATGAAAACCTCAAAGGGGCCCCCCGGAACAAGAGGTGCATAGGGGAATAGGGGAATTTCCTTGTGACCCTGTGGGCCATTCTGAGCCTGTTGTTTGCCATTGGCCAGTAGGTGGTCACAGAGGGGGGTGGTTCTGGTGGCCAGTGCCGAAGACACGACCATGGACAACGTGCACCCTGGCAGCCAATCGCAGGACTCCGTTCCTGGTGATGGCTTATAGTGAAGGTGAGGATTACGGGCATTCTAGGGGGTTATGTGCGGGGGGGGGGGGAAACCCAGCATTCTGGACCCCCCCCCCCCGAGCTTGTTTTGATTAGCTGACTGTGGGACCAAGACCTGTTTAAGAAAAAACAATGCCAAACAATGCAGAATCACATGATTATCCCTACAGTTATTCCATGACCTGGTTGAATGAGAATCTTCACAGACATTTAAAAAACCTTTTCAAGCAGTCCCACACTCTACCGCGTGGGACGAGACCGCTGCTCGTGTTTGAGGGGGGCATGCCCACTTCATATAGACCCCCACATCCACAAAAATTGAGGCTCAATCGGTATCGGACCCACGTGACTGCCCACGGCCAATTACTATGCACCATGGGTTGGAAATACTGAAGAGGAGCGGCTTTGGGGGTTGTGAGGGGCTATGTTCAGGTGGGGAATCACGAATCAGGATGCCCCCACCCCCACATGAAGCAGGGGCAGTTTCTCCACAGGGTGGGAAAACTTTAAATCTCTTTGAGTAGGCTTTTAAAGTTCGGGCCAACATCAGAGGCATACATTTTAACTTTCAGGGTGAGAAAGGGAGATGGGGCCACGCCCTCTCATTAAGGTATAGGTAGGAGACTGGTTGTTACAACAATAGAAACACTTTGAATAGGCAAATTAATCATTTATTGATGCAGATCTGCATGTTAGACCTCAAAGAGGGACAAATGAGTACAACAGGAGACAGGGGGACATGGACTCAAAAGAGGGACAGTCCCTCCAAATCAGGGACAGCTGGGGGTATGCAGATGTTTTCAAACATCACATCCCCCTTCCCCCATTCTTAATCTGCTTGCTTCACCAATACTCAAGCCCCAAAACTCGGTGGACCTCCTCGACCTAAGGTAGGCCTATACCCCGACCAAGTAAGTCTTAAAGACACACGGGGAGGCCGATTCATTAACAGCGGCAGGTAGCGACAGTTGAGCGACTGTAGTGGCATTTTCAGAGCGCCCCCTAGTAGTCGCTGTGCTTGGGCGTTGTTCGGTAGTTGATAGCGACTCAGTCGGTTTGCCGTAATGTTGAACATTGGGTGAGGAGTCGCGCTGTATGGGAGCGCATGATAGCGACTGGCCCTAGCGACCGGCTCCCACCATATTCATAAAAAAATCACGCTCAAAAAATTCTCGCGCTGTGAAATGCATGTTTAAACCCCAGAGCGCTGGCGGCGATGTGTTAAAAGTAGTTTTTTAACCCCCAAACAACCATATTTTTGGAAACCCAAAAAAACAAGTTTTAAAAATAATTTTGTAATATGAATACATTAATATCAGACCTGTAATATCAATTCTGTACATTTTTTTTTTTACCTTAAAAAAATTATCTAAAATGGCAGAAGTGGTCACAGAATTTTTCACATTTAAAAAAAAAAAATAAAAAATTAATAACAATTAATTATGAAGATTTAAAGATTGTTCCATTGAAATGCATTGGAGAGCGCCAGGTAGCGAGAGGTCATACCTGTCGCTGTTCAAGGTCGGACGCTGGCTCTGTGGGCTGAGGCTGGAATAATGAGGAATGAGTGGCTATATGGCGCTATCTCAGTCACTAAGCAGGATTGGCTTGATAAATGTGTGATTGTGGTGGGGAGCCGGCGTTCTCGTGGCGGGGCCCGTCATTACCGGCCGCTCACCAGTCGCTACCTGTCGCTATCCCTTGTTAAATACGGGCCTAAGTCTTAAAGATCGCTAAGTCTTAAAGACACTAAAGACATTAAAGACAATAAAAGAACATCAGCTTTTGTCCCTTGCAGTGCGTTCCTCGTAGTATCATAGTATAAAACTAAAAATCATGGGCCCCAAGATGGTGTCCCGTGGGATCCATGCTTGACCACCGGTCACTGGCGACCTCAGGTCCGTCACTGTGCCTTCTACACTTTATTCATTTCAATGGAGAGGGCATGGTAAGGCCCCTTAAAGTGGACCAACACCCAGGATTTTGACTATCCTGGGTTTTGGTCCACTTCGGCGGGGCACCCCGATCGGGGGTGCCCCGCTGTGTGAAACCCCCCAGAAACCCCAATAAACTCACCTCTCCCCGTTCCCACGTGACTGCCCGGTCCAATCCCCGCCAACGTCCAGGCGGGGAACAGGAACGTCCAAGCGGCTTCTGCCGCCTCGGCCTCCCTCGCGTCACTTTTGGCGCGCGCGCGCCCGTGCCGGCCATTCACAGACGGCCGGCGCGGGGGCGCGCACGCCTAGAGGGGCGCAAGGGAGGCGGCGGCGGCGGAAGATAAGGTAGGTGATTTGGGGTGTTTGGGGGGGGTTTCACCCCGCGGCACATCCCGATCTCGGATGTCCCGCGGGGTAGGAGGTGATCGGCCCGGGAATCTTATAGATTTCCGGGCCGATCACCTCTCGGTGTTGGTCCACTTTAAAAAGTAGTGAACCTTATGCTGAATCAAAGAGGTGGATTTCAGCACCAATTGTAATGACTGCACTTCTATTGAATTATTCACTGATTATTCACCGATCGGAGGTGCCCCATTGTGTGAAACCCACCCAGAGCGCCCACTAAAACTCCCCGGTCCTATGGCACATGTGCGGGTTCTCGTCCAATCAGAGCAATTTGGCATTGTCATTATTATAATATTTACAGCAATTGGGATCTCAAGCAGCCACATCCCAAGCGCCCACTGGGATGGGGGCAGCTAAAGCGGGGACGCAGTCAAAGACAAAAAATGTGGACATGTTTACATCCAGGAAGTGTGTGAGTTTTTCACACAAAGGTGTTTCACACAACCCGATTGGAGATGCCCCCAGAGAAGGCTAGAGTTCGGCTCTGGAATCTTTTAGATTCTAGTGCTGGCCGGACTAGGTTTTGTTCTGCTTTAAAGTGCACTTTTTGCACCTGGTGCTGAATCAGCCGTAATGAAAGGGAATGCCAATTTTTGCTCTTGAAAAAAGTAATTTAGAGGCAGGTGCAAAAAGTGCATTATGATGTTTGTGTTTTAGGGGTTAATTTTTGTTTTAGGGGTTCAGTCGGCACCAGATATAAAAATAACTATTTTATTCACCTCCTAAAGTGCACATTTATCACCTGGTGCCAAATGGACCCCACAGTCTACAGAGGGTCTTTGTGCAACACGGCTTGTCTTTAGAACTGCCAGCCTCTGGGGTGTGATGGCAAGAGGCCAGGGCAGGCATCAGCACTGAGCATACCTGGACAGGGCCCTCTACTTCTTCTCTCTCTTTTTTCTACATTTCTACATTACATTTTTCTTTTTCATACTCCCTCCTTTTTTCCACATTATTTATTTCTTTTTTTTAAAAAAAATTCATATTCTCACGGTTGTTCACATTTCCCACATTCTCTCCCCTTCTTTTTTTTCTCAATCCCCCTTTTTTCTCCCTCCATGTCCCTCCCCTCCAGTGACAGCATTAATCTCAATTGGGGGGATTCCATAGAGGTTCCTCCTTTGGGGTATAAAAGTCCAAGGAAGGAGATGCCGATGGAGCGGCTGCTATGGTGGCTCCCCGGCATCAAGAAGATCACCATATGGAGTAGAGGTGTGGAATGGCAAGAATCTGGCGATACGTTACATATCGCGATACATGTATGACCATATGATATATCCAGATTCTGTCTCAAAGATGATGTATTGCGATTTTTTTTTATTTAACTTTAATTAAAATTTTTAAAAAATGACATAGGATCCCCCCTTCCCAGGGAGTGGGACCCCATTTTTTGGATAATTTTATAGGTTAAAAACCATTAAAAATCCCCCCAAAAATAGCAACAGGTCCCCCTTACGCAGCATAACCTTGCCCTGCCATCTACAAGCCGGCACAGCCTAATGGCCACGCACTCTTCTGCCCCCCCCCCCCCCAAGTTTGGGGAGGCAGGTAAAGGGGGGGCTCGGAGTTAATGGCAAGTCAACCGCTAGCCGCAGGTGACTTGCCAGACCCAAAGCCTTGTGAACTGGTATAGGGGTCACATAGATCCCTTACCAGTTCACAAAGGGTTAACAGTAAAAAAAAACTCTACATATGGAGAAAATGTCTTTATTAAAAAACAATTGTCAGCTCCTGTGTCCCTCGCCGATCCGATGACAGATGCGGTGATCGCCAGCCAGAGGAGGGGGGGGCAGGAGATCAGAGGATCACCTGCCTCTCTCCTCTGTCCAGCGTTCACCAGCATCTGACAGCTGAGCTGCAGCGAGCTGGGATGATGCCCGTGGGGGTGACATCACCTGCCCTGCCCCCAAAGAGGTGGGGCTGCTCGTGAAGATGGCGACGCCCTGCCGGAAGGCAGGGGGAGAGAGCCTGTCGGGTAATAAAAGCAGTGCGGGGGCTAGGGTTTCCAGTTTTGTCAAAGTTAGGTGTATTTAGTTTAGTAAAAAGACGCCTGCGGGGTGATCTAATAACTATGTATAAATATATTCAGGGTCAATACAAAGATCTGCCCCACAGAAAAGAGAAAAAATAAAATGAAAAAATTAAAGAATGTAAGAGAGAGAAAGAAAGAAAGAAATAAGGAAAAGAATAAGAAAAGAAAGATAAAACGGACCAAAACCCACATTTTTAACTAGCATTTACAAAATGGCCCCCCACTACAAAGAGTACATTTTGCCAAATTTTTAGGTCTCATGCTTCACACTAATCCCAGATAATGGCGCCTGTTTAAGCCTTTAAGCGCCGCCTCCTCCATTCATTGCTACTGTTGTGTGTGGCAATGAGGGATCACAAAATAAAACAGAAAGAAGGGGCACAGGAAATTCAAGAAGGAAAAAGAGAATTATAGAAAAACATGCAAAAAAAACAGAGCAAGATCCGGGTATTTTGAAAGAAATAGTGGCTTCCTGGTCCAGTTGAGATCTCCTGGCATCCCTTTATAGAGTGGATGGCATGGCGCCCCGTGTGACCGCACCCCTCGTACACCCCAAAATTGGTCCATGCAAGGGACTGGTTTTCTCAGGGCAGTGATGATTTTGGAATGCCCTGGGGGGGGGGGGGAATCGATCAGACCGGGAATCTTATAGATTTCTGAGCCGATCGAGCTGAGTTTTGGTCCACTTTAACCCGAATATTGCCAGAACCTAGCTTCAGATCTAAGTCCATCTCTATTCTAAGCTCTGTGTCCCACATATTACAATAGGATCTTATTATCACATGATGGTAAGCCTGCTTGGTGTCATCATTGTAACCATTACCATAAATGCCAGAGTATATACGTATATAAAGTAAAGATAAAGCAAGAGGCACCACAGACACTTTTAAGTGCGCCCATAAATAACGGCACAAATATTTTCCGCTAACGAGTAGTAATATAATTTCCGAGCTCCCGCTCCCCTTAACACACTGAAATATAATGTTCCAGTAATTCGCTAATGCCCTGGCACATGGCAGGCATGTACCCTACGAAACATTATGAACAATAAAAAACAATTGCTTTTTTAATGTGCGGCTTTAAACATAAACCTTTTGTGTTTGCCTGACGTAAAACAGTAGTGAAAGAGTGTAAAGAAAAAAAAATTAGTATTCCCGAAGGACTCGGGATCCTTATTCTAATTTTCATTTTTAACAGCGGCAAAACTCCTCAACAAAACTCTTAATTTCCATCTTTTCCCATTGTGGAGGGCTCCCGCCGAGCAGCAGTAATAAAACGATTCAGTAATGAGGAAAGCCTATGCCCTGTGACAAACCTAATCAAACTATTATGTGGACAGCATGGGGCCAATAACACAGGAAATCTGTACTTACTGAGCAGTGTACTTTGCCTCTTGCGAATATTGCAATCATCAAGACCACAAAAGTACAAATTAGGCAGAAATTTGGCAGAGTATTTAAAAAAAAAAAAGGGGGGGGGAGATGTAAAGACTAACCACGGTGGCCCTCCATTAAAAGAAATCAACTAGTCTTTAGTCATTCTTATTAAAACTAACTATACAAACACATGAGCCAAGATAGTATTACATCCCATATATATTCCACATTGATGGTCGCCACACAACCTGCATAATAGCATGGGCAGCAGACAAAGTTATTTTTGAGCGCAGACATAGGCATCAAATCAATATATTCACTTTAAGAAAGAAAAAAGCACAATTATTTCACTGTTACTGAATTACAAGCTAGGAAAACAATGAAAGGCAATGATACTTTTGTACCCCTAAGAAAAGAAAAGGGTGTTGGTCCACTTTAAGAATGGCCGTTGTTACTGCTTCCTGACTGGCCCTGATCCGACTGGCCTGCTTTAAGAAGTCCGGCGGCCCAGTAGCTGGATGAAAGATAGAGGGGGTGGAGCCGGGACAGTTGCAGTTGGCAGAGCTGAAGATGGGCCCCTGTGAATCTGGCAGCACGGTGTGTGGGAGCCAGGGAGCATTGGCCGGGCAGCACAGGGGATTGGTGGGGTGGCGTCTTTTGAGAGAGAAAGAGATGTGTGTGGGGTGCTTGGCTGTGTGTGTGGGGGCCTGGCTGTGAGTGTGTGGGGGGCTTGGATGTGTGTGGAGGCCTGGCTGTGTGTGGGGGGGCCTGGCTGTGTGTGTGGGGGCTTGGATGTGTGTGTGTGGAGGGCTTGGGTGTGTGTGTGGGGGCCCTGGCTTCGAGTGTATGGGGGCCTGGCTGTGTGTGTGTGGGGGGAGCTTGGCTGTGTGTGGGGGGATTGGCTGTGTGTGTGGGGGCTTGGCTCTGTGTGTAGGGGGGCCTTGGCTGTAAGTGTGTGTGGGGCTTGGCTGTGTGTGTAGGGGGCTTGGATGTGTGTGGAGGGGCTTGGCTGTGTGTGGGGGGGGGGTTGGCTGTGTGTGTGGAGGGCTTGGCTGTGTGTGGGGGGATTGGCTGTGTGTGGGGGGGGGGCTTGGCTGTGTGTGTAGGGGGCTTGGCTCTGTGTGTAGGGGGCTTGACCCTGTGTGTGGAGGGCTTGGCTGTGTGTGGGGGGATTGGCTGTGTGTGTGGAGGGGGGCTTGGCTGTGTATGTGTGGAGGGCTTGGCTGTGTATGTGTGGAGGGCTTGGCTGTGTGTGTGTGGGCTTGGCTGTGTGTGGGGGGGGGCAGCCTGGCTGTGTGTGTGGGGTGCTTGAATGTGTGTGTGGGGGGGCTTGACTGTGTGTGTGGGGGCTTGGATGTGTGTGTGTGGAGGGCTTGGGTGTGTGTGTGGGGGGCCTGGCTGTGTGTGTGTGGGGGGGGAGCTTGGCTGTGTGTGGGGGGATTGGATGTGTGTGTGGGGGCTTGGCTGTGTGTGTAGGGGGGCTTGGCTGTGTGTGTGGGGGGGGCTTGGCTGTGTGCGTGGGGGGGGCTTGGCTGTGTGTGTGGGGAAGATTGGCTGTGTGTGTGGGGGGCTTGGATGTGTGTAGGAGGGGGGCTTGGCTGTGTGTGTGTGGGGGGGGCTTGGCTGTGTGTGTGGGGGGGGCTTGGCTATGTGTGTGAGGGGGAATTGACTGTGAGTGGGGGGAGAGGGTTGTGTAGGGGGCAAGCTTGGCTGTTGGAGGTTTGGCTGTGTAGGGTGGGGACTTGCCTATAAATGATTTATTATTATTATGTAATTATTAGGTTTGTGGTGGATTCTTCTTTCCTCTTCAGCACCACACCTAAGAAGGGGGGAACTTTAAGAAAGAACCATCTGTGTATCACTGGATCATTATTTGTCAGTCACCTGTGTCTCGCTGCTGCTTGGGCCTGAATAATATTCTAACAATACAGCCAGATATTTTTTTTTTTTTAAAGAAAGTGGGATTTCCCCTTCCTGGAGGGTTAAACCCTTAAACATATTTTTTTAGCCAAGGTAATTGTCAGTTAGGATGGGGATTGAACTCACTTGGAGGGGTCCACATAGAATTACAATTTTCTTGGAACCTAATTAATTAATAATTAATGCATAGATCGCCATTGTATGCTTGCGCACACATAGGAATTTGGCCATGTAACCCATCCGAGCAGTGAGTGCCCACACATGCCCAGAGCGGTGGGCTGCCCTAATTACAGCGCCCGGGGAGCAGTTGCAGGGTTGCGGGCAGGCTGATTCATTACTAACGCCAGGTAGCGACAGATGAGCGTCTGTAGCAGGCATTTCAGAGCGCCCGCTAGAGGTTGCTGTGCTTGGCCGTGCTTCAGTCGCTGTGCAGCAATGATTAAACCGGACCTTCACCATGATTTAATGAAAAACCCGAACCCTTAAAAAACGATTCCCCAGCATCTAAAATTAATATAATTTAAGTATTTAGTCACTTACTTATTATTCTTTCCCCCACTTGGCTGCAACTCTGTTCAGGACTTTAGGATATGGGCGCCGCCATCTTGACTCAGAAGCATCACATTTACTGAGGAGAAAAGAGAGGGATAAAGTACAGGGGGCGGGGTTATAGCTGTGCTTTGCTCAGACAGAGCAGAGCTGGGGTCAGGAAAAGGTCCGCAATCCCAGAATGCAGAGCAGCACAGTCAGAAGACACTTCCTGTTTGCAGGCTGCCTGATGCCACATGAGCCGCCATCTTGAAAGTTTAAAGGCTCATAACATGCAGTAGATGCAGGTAGGATGATTTTTAATGTGAGCAATCTGTATGTACAGGGTGTGGGAAACATATAAGATAGGCTCTTATTCAGAATGAAGGTCTGGATTAATGTGGGCAATCTGTATGTACAGGGTGTGGGAAACATATAAGATAGGCTCTTATTCAGAATGAAGGTCTGGATTAATGTGGGCAATCTGTATGTACAGGGTGTGAGAAACATATAAGATAGGCTCTTATTCAGAATGAAGGTCTGGATTAATGTGGGCAATCTGTATGTACAGGGTGTGGGAAACATATAAGATAGGCTCTTATTCAGAATGAAGGTCTGGATTAATGTGGGCAATCTGTATGTACAGGGTGTGGGAAACATATAAGATAGGCTCTTATTCAGAATGAAGGTCTGGATTAATGTGGGCAATCTGTATGTACAGGGTGTGAGAAACATATAAGATAGGCTCTTATTCAGGGTGAAGGTCTGGATTAATGTGGGCAATCTGTATGTACAGGGTGTGAGAAACATATAAGATAGGCTCTTATTCAGAATGAAGGTCTGGATTAATGTGAGCAATCTGTATGTACAGGGTGTGGGAAACATATAAGATAGGCTCTTATTCAGAATGAAGGTCCGGATTAATGTGGGCAATCTGTATGTACAGGGTGTGGGAAACATATAAGATTATGAAGGCTCTTATTCAGGGTGAAGGACCACTTTAATACATTGTGGGGAGTCGCTATATGAGCAGTATAGCGCTGTATGGGAGCGAATGGTAGCGACAGGTCAGTGCGGCCAAATCACACCATATTCATCAAAAATCAGCCTCATACACCGCCGGCGCTCAAAAATGCTTTGCTGTAGCCCAGAGCGCCGGAGGCTGCGTGATTAAAGGCTGTTTTTGAACACATATCCACCAGTAACAAAGCGAAAACACATGGAATGACGTTGTTATATATTGTGACATGAACACATTAATGCCAGACCTGTAATGTCAAATCTGCATAAATATATCAAAAATGAAAAAGTTTTCAAAAATGGCTTTTCCTAGACCAGGAGAGGTCACAACATTATTTGAGAATAAAAAAAAAAAATATATAAAAAAAACCCTTTTTGAAGAGAGGTAAAAGAACGTCCATTGAAATGTATGGGAGAGCAACAGGTAGCGAGAGGTCATACCTGGCGCTGTGCAAGGCTGAACGCCGGCGCTGTGCGCTGAGGCTGTGAAGATGATGAATCAGACGCTACATGGCGCTATCCCAGTCGCTAAACAGATTCTGCTTGATAAATGTGTAATTGCGTGCCGTGTCCGGCGTTCACCAGTCGCTACCTGTCGCTACATCTCATTAAAGGAGCAGTATCGCGAAATTTGCATTAAAAAAGATAAATAATTAAATAGCCATACAATAGCTTATAACATGTGTATAAATAATCTGGCGATAGAAAAAGAAAAAAATATATGCCTCTCTTTTAAATTGTATAATTATAATAGCTCAGTCCATTTGCTGAATAGGGGGATCTGCTGGGTTTATATTTAGTGAGCTGCTTCATTTAGCCCACTGGTCTCCTAGCAACACTTTACCTCAGAGGCTGACACTGTAACGGCTGTGTGTGTGTGAGCTGCTGCTTTTGTTATGAGACCAGGTGACTCAAATGTGTAAAATCTATACAAAATAAACTAAACTGACTGAAAATGACAATGAAATTCTTCTTTGAATAACTGTGAAGGAAAATCTAAAAGTATTAAAGTGGAACAAAACCCCATTCTAAATCAGGATGCCCACTGTGTGAAACGACCCCTGGATAACCACAGATCCCCCCATTTTTTTGGTGCGCTTACGCAGATAGTCATTTAGACAGGCCGGGCGGCCAGGAAGGTTACTGCTCAGGCTCCCCATCTGTGTGCAAACAGATCTGATTGGATGAGAGCCCGTGCATGCGCTGTGGGACAGGGAAAGGTACGTTTCCACAGGCGAACTTGGGGATTTCACATATCAGGGCATCCCAAGTCGGGATGCCCCTAGGGGCACAAAACAAAACTCCAGATAGTGAAAATCCTGGGTTGGGCTTTGCTCAAAACACACAAAGCTGAAAGAAAGATCATATGGAAAAAAAAGAGAAAATGGTAAACTGAAAGATTCTGCAGCAGAGCCAACATGAAGGGAAAACTGTCAAAATCAGCTAAATGACTTCTAGAGCTTTTCTCTCTGTTTTAGATATAAGTTCTGGCCAGGCAATGTTGCAATGTTATCTGATGCTGGACGGCTGCCAGCACTGAACAGCTGAGACTTTGATACATTCTCCTCAGCGTGGAACTGATACATTGTTGCACCCCTCTCCTCAGTGTGGAACAGGCCAGAGTGTCGGCGCCCGACACTGACAAGACATAAACATCAGCTATTAGTCTCCAGCTGCTCAACACACACATCATTTTTTTTTTCTACATTTGTAATTCTTACTCCAACACTTATCTACATTCAAAGTACCATTTAAATATAAGTCACCAAGAAAAATTCGCGATACTGCTCCTTTAACCAGGCGCTACCTGACGCTATCCCTTCATAAATAAGGGCCTAAGTTAATAAATATAAAATCAAGCCATATTCATTTTTTTTATTTATGTTTATAATGACAAAAGAGGATTTATTTTAAGGATGTATTTATTTTAATTATTTTAAGATCTTATGTTACAATAATACACTCACAATTTAGGTCCTCTTTGGAGCAAACCTAATTTGATAAATCATTATTTGAATGCATGAAGTGATTCATCAAATGAATGTTGTATTGGGGGTTAGATGGATAATTATATTGGTAATCAATAGACTTAGGCCCTTATTTATGAAGGAATAGCGACAGGTAGCGACTGGTGAGCGGCCGGTAATGACGGGCCCCGCCACGAGAACGCCGGCTCCCCACCACAATCACACATTTATCAAGCCGATCCTGCTTAGCGACTGAGATAGCGCCATATAGCGACTCATTCATCATTATTCCAGCCTCAGCCCACAGCGCCAGCGTCCGACCTTGAACAGCGACAGGTATGACCTCTCGCTACCTGGCGCTCTCCAATGCATTTCAATGGAACAATCTTTAAATATTCATAATTAATTATTGTTTTTTTTTTTTTTTTTCAAATGTGAAAAATTCTGTGACCACTTCTGCCATTTTAGATAATTTTTTTAAGGAAAAAAAATTTGTGCAGAATTGATATTACAGGTCTGATATTAATTTATTCATATTACTAAATTATTTAAAATATTTTTTTTTTTTGGTTTCCAAAAATATGGTGGTTTGGGGGTTAAAAAATGACTTTTAACACATCGCCGCCAGCGCTCTGGGGTTTAAACATGCATTTCACAGCGCGAGAATTTTTTGAGCGTGATTTTTTGATGAATATGGTGGAAGCCGGTCGCTAGGGCCAGTCGCTATCATGTGCACCCATACAGTGCGGAACCTGTCAAATTGCGACTCGTCACCTTGTATTCAACATTACTGCACACCGACTGAGTCGCTGTCAACAACCGAACAACGGCCAAGCACAGCGACTATTAGCGGGCGCTGTGAAAATACCGCTACAGTCGCTCAACTGTCGCTACATGTCGCTATTAATAAATCAGCCTCAAAGTTTTTGTGGTGTACTGGTATATCCGGAACCCACATTACAAATAGAATTAATTATTCTTAATAGAGTGGTGACTTAGAGACATAGGGGTTTATTCATCAAGGGATAGCGGCAGGTAGCGGCAGGCAGCGTCTGGTGAACGCCTGGCGCTGTACGCAAAACCACATTTATGAAGGCGATTCTGGTGAGCGACTCTACCAGCGCCATGTAGCGTTGGATTCATCATTACAGGCGGCTCATCGTATAGCGCCGGCGCTCTGGCTTCCAGGTATTACCTGTCGCTACCTGTCGCTCTCCCATACATTTCAATGGACGCTTCTTTTCTTCTGTTTAAACAGGGTTTTTTTGTTTTTAATATTTTTTTTCTCTCAAACAATCATGTGACCTCTCCTGGCCTAGAAAGAGTCATTTTTAAAACATTTTTGATTTTTTATATTTTTATGCAGAATTGTCATTACAGGTCTGGCACTAAAGTCTTATTGGCACAATGTTACAACAATGTCATTCCATGTGTTTTCGCTTTGTTACTGGTGGATATGTGTTCGAAAACAGACTTTAATCACGCAGCTTCTGGCGCTCAATGCTATAGCGACCAGCTTTAGAGCGCCGACACTGTGTTTTTTTTTTTGTTGGATATGATGTGAGTCACTGAGGGTTTGTTGCACTGAGCTGACGCTACCTTTCGCTCCCTGCAACGCTGTACTGGTGTTAGAGCGCCCAACATACATCACATTCATCAATGCCGGCCTGGTTACTAGAGCGAATGAGATGCTCTGTTACAGCGCCCGATAGCCGATCACAGCGTATACTAGCGGTCGCTCTTAGCGCTGCTGTACAGACGCTCATCTGCCGATAGCTGGCGCTAGTAATGAATCAGCCTGCCTGTGTTTTTAGAGTAAATTGGGTGATCTGAGGGGTTTCACACAGCGGGGCTTCCCTATTCAGGATGTCCCATAAAAAGGTAAAGCAACCCCCCAAGGGTCTTATAGGATCAAGAAGTGTGTTGCTCTTCCTTAAACCGGACCTTCACCATGATTTAATGAAAAGCCCGAACCCTTAAAAAACTATTCCCCAGCATCTAAAATTAATATAATTTAAGTATTTAGTCACTTACTTATTATTCTTTACCCCACTGGGCTGCAACTCTGTTCAGGACTTTAGGATACGGGCGCCACCATCTTGACTCAGAAGCATCACATACTGAGGAGAGGAGAGGGGGATACAGTACAGGGGGGGGTTATGGCTGTGCTTTGCACAGACAGAGCAGAGGTGGGGTCACGGAAAGGTCAGCAATCCCAGAATGCAGAGCGACACAGTCAGAAGGCACTTCCTGTTTGCAGGCTGCCTGTTGCTCCATGAGCCGCCATCTTGGATATTTAAAGGCTCATAACATGCAGTAGATGCAGGTAGGATGATTTTTAATGTGAGCAATCTGTATGTACAGGGTGGGGGAAACATATAAGATAGACTCTTATTCAGGGTGAGGGTCTGGATTAATGTGGGCAATCTGTATGTACACGGTCTGAGAAACATATAAGATAGGCTCTTATTCAGGGTGAGGGTCCGGATTAATGTGAGCAATCTGTATGTTAAGGGTGTGGGAAACATATAAGATAGGCTCTTATTCAGAGTGAAGGTCCGCTTTAAAAGGCTTAAAAAATAAACGTAGAGTCTTCATCTACTCAAAAAAATGTTATTTGGCTGAAGGGGGCAGCTGATGTTTTTGTGGTCTTCCCATCTTGCAGTCGTTGAGCATTTGGTTGTTTTGCTTTCCAGGGAATACAAATCACATCCTGAATCTTCTCACCATGGATTTGTAGGGGATTCAGAGGCATATCTGGCTTATTATAGTGAGGCTCACTCCCACAGAAGACAATAGGAAGGTTATGAAGCATTTTATTATGTCTGAGGTTTACTGGAATGTTAAAAAAAAAATAATTGAAGTTATAAAAGTATATTTTTGAAATCTATACATTTTAACAACATCTATTTATAGATCTATTATAGAAACATAGAAGGCTGATGGCAGAAGGAGACCACACGCTCCATCTAGTCTGCCCTTATGTGTATACTGTATGTTCTCTGTATCTTATGTGTATACTGTATGTTCTCTTTATCTTATGTGTATACTGTATGTTCTCTTTATCTTATGTGTATACTGTATGTTCTCTGTATCTTATGTATATACTGTATGTTCTCTGTATCTTATGTATATACTGTGTGTTCTCTGTATCTTATGTGTATACTGTATGTTCTCTTTATCTTATGTGTATACTGTATGTTCTCTTTATCTTATGTGTATACTGTATGTTCTCTGTATCTTATGTATATACTGTATGTTCTCTGTATCTTATGTGTATACTGTGTGTTCTCTGTATCTTATGTGTATACTGTATGTTCTCTTTATCTTATGTGTATACTGTATGTTCTCTTTATCTTATGTGTATACTGTATGTTCTCTTTATCTTATGTGTATACTGTATGTTCTCTGTATCTTATGTGTATACTGTATGTTCTCTGTATCTTATGTGTATACTGTATGTTGTCTGTATCTTATGTATATACTGTATGTTCTCTGTATCTTATGTGTATACTGTATGTTCTCTTTATCTTATGTGTATACTGTATGTTCTCTGTATCTTATGTGTATACTGTATGTTCTCTGTATCTTATGTGTATACTGTATGTTCTCTTTATCTTATGTGTATACTGTATGTTCTCTGTATCTTATGTGTATACTGTATGTTCTCTTTATCTTATGTGTATACTGTATGTTCTCTGTATCTTATGTGTATACTGTATGTTCTCTTTATCTTATGTGTATACTGTATGTTCTCTTTATCTTATGTGTATACTGTATGTTCTCTTTATCTTATGTGTATACTGTATGTTCTCTTTATCTTAGGATAGATGGAGGCTTATCACAGACATGTTTAAATTCACTGACAGACGATTTTTCAACTACCTCTGCTGGAAGTTTGTTCCAAGCATCTACTACTCTTTCTGTAAAATAATATTTTCTAACATTGCTCCTGATCTTCCCCCCGACTAGCTTCAGGTTGGGCCCCTTGTTCTATCATTAAGTTTCTTCTTAAAAACACTTCCCTCCTGAACCTTATTCAATCCTTTCACATATATAAAGGTCTCCATCATGTCTCCTCTCTCCTTTCTTTCCTCCAGACTGTACAAATTAAGTTCTTTAAGTCTCTCCTGATAAGTTTTAAGTTTAAGTCCTTCCACCATTTTTGTTGCCGGCCTTTGGACCTGTTCTATTTGAATAATGTCTTTTTGCAGGTAAGGTCTCCAGAACTGCACACAGTATTCTAGCTGTGGCCTCACCAGGGCTCTATACAGCGGCATCACAGCCTCCCTCTTCCTACTGGTGATGCCTCGAGCTATGCAGCCGAGCATCCTGCTTGCTTTTCCCACTGCCTGGCTACACTGTCCAATCATCTTGCAGCTATCAGTAATCAGTATCCCTAAATCTCTCTCCTCCGAGGTCCTGGATAACACAGTGCTGCCCATACGGTGCTCAGAGCAGGGATTCCTTCTACCCAAGTGCAGGATTTTACATTTAGAGACATTAAACTCTAGTTTCCACAGTTTTGACCATTTATCCAGTAAAGCTAAATCATTTTCCATGTTGCAGACACCTCCAGGAGTGTCCACCCTATTACTAACCTTTGTATCATCAGCAAACAGGCAAACCTTTCCTACCAAGCCTTCCCCTATGTCATTCACAAACATATTAAAAAGAATAGGGCCCAGGACAGAGCCTTGCGGCACACCACTTGTAACATGTATGTTCTTGTATACAAAATGCATACTAACAGCTTGACTAAAGAACATGAAAACTGGGTCTCTGAGCCTTTTTTGTTGCATGGACAATTTACCCAGCTAAGTGTTGCCTGTTTTGCTTAGAGGGGCCATTTAATATTTAGCTTTATGGTGTTGCCTGCTTTGAAATATCTTTATTGCACTTCCAGTAAAAGTTAAAAATAATTATTTCAATTGCATTTGAGTATTTCCTTGGAAAATGTTGCAATAAGAACTTTATTAAGACAAGGCTATAAACTTATTTTTCCACCGAGCATTAGAAATGGGGGCTCGTCCGGGATTAAATTGGCCAAGAATTTAGAGATGTAAATTGGCTCGGAGTTTTGGAGTATATTGCACCTCGCATTAAAATTGGGGGCTTGTCTGGGATTTAATTGCCCAAGTATTTAGGGATGCAAATTTTTAGTTGCATATTGCAATTAGAGCATATTGAAATTAGAGCATATTGCAACTAGAGCATATTGCAATGAACTATACAAATGGGGGCTCGTCCGGAATTTAATTGCAATGAACAAAACAATAAATTGGCAAGATTGACTCTTTTATATTGTGAAGTCAAGGCCAATGCATTAAACCTTAGGCCCTTATTTATGAAGGAATAGCGACAGGTAGCGACTGGTGAGCGGCCGGTAATGACG
This sequence comes from Gastrophryne carolinensis, assembly GCA_027917425.1. Taxonomy (NCBI): domain Eukaryota; kingdom Metazoa; phylum Chordata; class Amphibia; order Anura; family Microhylidae; genus Gastrophryne; species Gastrophryne carolinensis. The sequence goes on from CM051235.1 coordinate 602,179,050, forward strand.
GGCACCGCCACGGGAACGCCGGCTCCCCACCACAATCACACATTTATCAAGCCGATCCTGCTTAGCGACTGAGATAGCGCCATATAGCGACTCATTCATCATTATTCCAGCCTCACCCCACAGCGCCAGCAAGCGACCTTGAACAGCGACAGGTATGACCTCTCGCTACCTGGCGCTCTCCAATGCATTTCAATGGAGCAATCTTTAAATATTCATACCGTATATACTCGAGTATAAGCCGAGTTCTTCAGCCCACTTTTTGGGCTGAAAAAAGCCGCCTCGGCTTATACTCGAGTCAGTGGCCCAACAGACAATCAGCAGTGCAGGTGGAGATTTGGACACGGGGGCGTGGCCTGGCGCTCGAATGACGTAGAGGTGGTGGCAGTGCGGGAAGAGGCTCGGCGGCCGGGCAGAGAGAACGCGCAGGCAGGGAGCGGGAAGCTGCGCTTTCATCATCCCACCTCATCGGAAGCATCTACGTGCTGGGAGGAGTACCTGCGGGGAGAAGAGCGCACACTGGCTGGCGGGTTTGCCGATGACGAGGAAGGAGGCGGCGGCGCCCGCAGCGACCCACGGGGAGCCGATGGCAGACGTGGCTTGCGCAGCCAAGATGGCGGCCGACATCGAGGGTGAGTGAACACCCCCCCCCCTCCCAGTATGCATGAGGCGGCGGTGAGCGGTCCCTCTGCCTCCAGCGGAGCGGCGGCCGATCCCAGCCCACAGCGCAGCAGAGCAGGGGACGGTGAAGGAGCTGCTCCCCTGCCCATAATGAATGAAGAAGCAGGGCTGCAGGGACCAGTAAAGATGTCGGCCGTGGAGGGGGAGAAGATCATCCCCGCCTCCCTGCACAAGACACAGGAGCTGAGGTACGGTGGGTGGGGGGGCCCTAAAGTCTGCACAGGGAATGAGGCAGGAAGCCTGCAGACTGACTATGAAGTTGGGGGCAGCGGGGGTAGAACCCACATCCATTTCCCACCCTAGGCTTATACTCGAGTCAATAACTTTTCCAGTTTTTTTGTGGTAAAATTAGGTGCCTTATATTCGGGTCGGCCTATACTCGAGTATATACGGTAATTAATTGTTATTAATTTTTTTTTTTTAAATGTCAAAAATTCTGTGACCACTTCTGCAATGTTAGATATTTTTTTTAAGGGAAAAAAAAAATAAAAATTTGTGCAGAATTGATATTACAGGTCTGATATTAATGTATTCATATTACGAGATGTTTTGAAAAACTTGTTTTTTTTTTTTCAAAAAATATGGTGGTTTGGGGGTTAAAAAACTACTTTTAACCCATCGCCGCCAGCGCTCTGGGGTTTAAACAAGCATTTCACAGCGCGAGAATTTTTTGAGCGTGATTTGTTAATGAATATGGTGGGAGCCGTTCACTATGGCCATTCGCTGTCATGCGCTCCCATACAGCGCGGAACCTGTCAAACAGCGACTCCTAACCCCGTATTCAACATTACGGCAAACCGACTGAGTCGCTGTCAACAGCCGAACAACGGCCAAGCACAGCGACTACTAGCGGGCGCTGTGAAAATACCGCTACTGTCGCTCATCTGTCGCTACCTGACGCTATTAATGAATCGGCCTCCCCGTTTAAAAGAGATCCTAGACAACAAGATGGACAACTCGATATATTCTTGAGGACCGGAATTAGAATCAGCAATACTCTGGACACCACAATCTTCTTGGTTCCAGCAGAATCCTAAACTCCCTCTCCAGGCAAACACTAAGGGTCTTATTTAAGAAGGGATAGCGTCAGGTAGGGCCGTGTTAATAAGAGGTAGCGACAGGTAGCGACAGGCGGATGCCAGACACGGCACGCAATTACACATTTATCAAGTAGAATCTGTTGAGCGACTGGGATAGCGCCATGTAGCATCTGATTCATCATTTTCACAGCCTCAGCGAACAGCGCCGGCGTTCAGCCTTGCACAGCGCCAGGTATGACCTCTCACTACCTGTCGCTCTCCCATACATTTCAATAGACGATCCTTTTCTGTTCTTTTAACTAGGTTTTTGTTTTTTGTTTTTAAATTTCAAATAATGTTGTGACCTCTTATGGCATTGAAAATGCAGTTTTTCAAAAATGTTTGCAGAAATGACATTACAGGTCTGCCATTAAAGTGGACCAACACCCAGGATTTTCACTATCCTGGGTTTTGGTCCACTTCTGCGGGGAACCCCGCTGTGTGAAACCCCCCAAAACGCTCAAAAAACTCACCTCACCCCGCTCCTACGCGAGCGCTCATCCAATCAGAACGCTCAGAGCCGCTGTGGTATGGACGGACAAGCGACGGACAACCACAGCGGCTCTGAGCGCACTGGGGGCCGCCACTCGTGCTTCCTTCTAACAGGGAGCGCGCCTGAGCCAGCCATTCACAAACGGCCGACGCGGGTGCGCGCCCTGCTAGAGGGAAGCGCGAGAGGCGGCTGCATGCACCGTTGAAACGGGGAGAAGGTAAGGTTTGTGGGCATCCGGGGGGGTTTCACACAGCGGGGCATCCGGGGAGGGAGCTGATCGGCCCGGGAATCTTATAGATTCCCAGGCCGATCAGCCATGGGTGTTGGTCCACTTTAAAGTGTTCATGTTACAATGTATTCATCATTGCTGCACAGCGACTGAGTCGCTAAGAACTAGCGACCCATGGCCGAGCACAGTGACTACTAGTGGGCGCTCTGAAAATGCCTGTTACAGACGCTCATCTGTTGCTACCTTGCGTTTATCACGGTGCAGTGTTATAGTATGAGCTTTGAGTATGCTCTGCTGGGTCAGAGACAACTGTGGGACCACTGTGGCTTGCTGTGCTCGATCAAACTGAGAGCACCAACAGACGAAGTGGCTGTAGGAGCATTGTTTTTGTGTGGCCCTGGAGGAATAAAATTGAAAAAATGCACTACAGCTTATACCCTGCACTGCAGGAAATAGAGGAAAGGCCTCAGGTGAGCTGCTTTGCTGGCTAATTATTGCTGTTGAGTTTAGATTCCCTTTAAGGTCATTCGGCAGACACAATAAAAAATAAACGGGTTCTCACATTTTATCCCCTGCCTCTGATTGGTGCTTCCATGCCTCCTGTCTTCAGTCACTACAATTATCAGGCCTTGGTCCACTACCTCCATTGCAATCATGTCCGGCCTCGTGTGAGGTGTACAGCGTGACATTCCAGCCTTCCATCTTATATGTTTCCCACATCCTGTACATACAGATTGCCCACATTAATCCGGACCTTCACCCTGAGCAAGAGCCTATCTTATATGTTTCCCCCACCCTGTACATACAGATTGCCCACATTAATCCGGACCTTCACCCTGAGCAAGAGCCTATCTTATATGTTTCACCCACCCTGTACATACAGATTGCTCACATTAAAGATCATCCTACCTGCATCTACTTTATGTTATTAGCCTTTAAACATCCAAGTTGGAGCATCAGGCAGCCTGCAAACAGGAACTGTCTTCTGACTGTGCTGCTCTGCATTCTGGGATTGCTGACCTTTCCCTGCCCCAGCTCTGCTCTGTCTGTGTAAAGCACAGCTATAACCCCGCCCCCCTGTACTTTATCCTCCTCTCCTCAGTAAGTGTGATGCTTCAGTCAAGATGGCAGCGCTCGTATCCTAGAGTCCTGAACAGAGTCGCAGTCCAGTGGGGGAAGGAATAATAAGTACGTGACTAAAAACTTAAAATATATTAATTTTAGATGCTGGGGAATCGTTTTTTAAGGGTTTGGGCTTTTCATTAAATCATGGTGAAGGTCCGGTTTAAGGACATAGAAACATAGAAGGGTGACGGCAGAAGGAGACCATACGGTCCATCTAGTCTGCCCTTATGTGTATACTGTATGTTCTCTGTATCTTATGTGTATACTGTATGTTCTCTGTATCTTATGTATATACTGTATGTTCTCTGTATCTTATGTATATACTGTATGTTCTCTGTATCTTATGTGTATACTGTATGTTCTCTGTATCTTATGTGTATACTGTATGTTCTCTTTATCTTATGTGTATACTGTATGTTCTCTTTATCTTATGTGTATACTGTATGTTCTCTTTATCTTATGTGTATACTGTATGTTCTCTGTATCTTATGTGTATACTGTATGTTCTCTTTATCTTATGTGTATACTGTATGTTCTCTGTATCTTATGTGTATACTGTATGTTCTCTGTATCTTATGTGTATACTGTATGTTCTCTGTATCTTATGTGTATACTGTATGTTCTCTGTATCTTATGTGTATACTGTATGTTCTCTGTATCTTATGTGTATACTGTATGTTCTCTTTATCTTATGTGTATACTGTATGTTCTCTGTATCTTATGTGTATACTGTATGTACTCTGTATCTTATGTATATACTGTATGTTCTCTGTATCTTATGTGTATACTGTATGTACTCTATATCTTATGTGTATACTGTATGTTCTCTGTATCTTATGTGTATACTGTATGTTCTCTGTATCTTATGTGTATACTGTATGTTCTCTTTATCTTATGTGTATACTGTATGTTCTCTGTATCTTATGTGTATACTGTATGTACTCTGTATCTTATGTATATACTGTATGTTCTCTGTATCTTATGTGTATACTGTATGTTCTCTTTATCTTATGTGTATACTGTATGTTCTCTGTATCTTATGTGTATACTGTATGTACTCTGTATCTTATGTATATACTGTATGTTCTCTGTATCTTATGTGTATACTGTATGTACTCTATATCTTATGTGTATACTGTATGTTCTCTGTATCTTATGTGTATACTGTATGTTCTCTGTATCTTATGTGTATACTGTATGTTCTCTTTATCTTATGTGTATACTGTATGTACTCTGTATCTTATGTGTATACTGTATGTTCTTTATATCTTATGTGTATACTGTATGTTCTCTTTATGTTATGTGTATACTGTATGTTCTCTGTATCTTATGTGTATACTGTATGTTCTCTTTATCTTATGTGTATACTGTATGTTCTCTGTATCTTATGTGTATACTGTATGTTCTCTTTATGTTATGTGTATACTGTATGTTCTCTGTATCTTATGTGTATACTGTATGTACTCTATATCTTATGTGTATACTGTATGTTCTCTGTATCTTATGTGTATACTGTATGTTCTCTGTATCTTATGTGTATACTGTATGTTCTCTTTATCTTATGTGTATACTGTATGTACTCTGTATCTTATGTGTATACTGTATGTTCTTTATATCTTATGTGTATACTGTATGTTCTCTTTATGTTATGTGTATACTGTATGTTCTCTGTATCTTATGTATATACTGTATGTTCTCTGTATCTTATGTGTATACTGTATGTTCTCTTTATCTTATGTGTATACTGTATGTTCTCTGTATCTTATGTGTATACTGTATGTACTCTGTATCTTATGTATATACTGTATGTTCTCTGTATCTTATGTGTATACTGTATGTACTCTATATCTTATGTGTATACTGTATGTTCTCTGTATCTTATGTGTATACTGTATGTTCTCTGTATCTTATGTATATACTGTATGTTCTCTTTATCTTATGTGTATACTGTATGTACTCTGTATCTTATGTGTATACTGTATGTTCTCTTTATGTTATGTGTATACTGTATGTTCTCTGTATCTTATGTGTATACTGTATGTACTCTGTATCTTATGTGTATACTGTATGTTCTCTATATCTTATGTGTATACTGTATGTACTCTGTATCTTATGTGTATACTGTATGTTCTTTATATCTTATGTGTATACTGTATGTTCTCTTTATGTTATGTGTATACTGTATGTTCTCTGTATCTTATGTGTATACTGTATGTTCTCTTTATCTTATGTGTATACTGTATGTTCTCTGTATCTTATGTGTATACTGTATGTTCTCTGTATCTTAGGATAGATGGAGGCTTATCCTAGACATGTTTAAATTCAGCGACTGTTGATTTTTCACCTACCTCTGCTGGAAGTTTGTTCCAAGCATCTACTACTCTTTCTGTAAAATAATATTTTCTAACATTGCTCCTGATCTTCCCCCCGACTAGCTTCAGGTTCGGCCCCTTGTTCTATCATTAAGCTTCTTCTTAAAAACACTTCCCTCCTGAACCTTATTCAATCCTGTCACATATATAAAGGTCTCCATCATGTCCCCCCTCTCCCTTCTTTCCTCCAGACTGTACAGATTAAGTTCTTTAAGTCTCTCCTGATAAGTTTAAGTCCTTCCACCATTTTTGTTGCCGGCCTTTGGAACCGTTCTATTTGAATAATGTATTTTTGCAGGTAAGGTCTCCAGAACTGCACACAGTATTCTAGCTGTGGCCTCACCAGGGCTCTATACAGCGGCATCACAACCTCCCTCTTCCTACTGGTGATGCCTCGAGCTATGCAGCCGAGCATCCTGCTTGCTTTTCCCACTGCCTGGCTACACTGTCCACTAATCTTGCAGCTATCAGTAATCAGTATCCCTAAATCTCTCTCCTCCGAGGTCCTGGATAACACAGTGCTGCCCATACGGTGCTCAGAGCAGGGATTCCTTCTACCCAAGTGCAGGATTTTACATTTAGAGACATTAAACTCTAGTTTCCACAGTTTTGACCATCTATCCAGTAAAGCTAAATTATTTTCCATGTTGCAGACACCTCCAGGAATATCCCCCCTATTACTAACCTTTGTATCATCAGCAAACAGACAAACTTTTCCTAATAAGCCTTCTCCTATGTCACTTACAAATATATTAAAAAGAATGGGGCCCAGGACAGAGCCCTGCGGCACACCACTTGTAACTCGCCTTTGTTCAGATTGCACGCCATTTACAACAACACTCTGATACCGATCCCTCAGCCAACTGGAAATCCACTGAACTATCCAGGGATTGAGTCCTACCTTCAATAACTTATCTATGAGCTCCTTATGTGGTACAGTGTCAAAGGCTAAAATCCAGATATCCACAGCACCACCTTCATCTAACACTTTAGTGACATTGCCAAAGAAATCAATAAGATTGGTCTGACATGATCTGCCCTCAGTAAAGCCGTGCTGTTTTGGGTCCAATAGGTCATTAATTTTTAGATGGGAAATTATCTGTTTTTTTACGAGTGTTTCCATTAATTTGACCACTATAGATGTTAAACTAACTGGCCTGTAATTACTGGCTTCTTCTCTACTCCCCTTTTTATGGATTGCTACGACATTGGCCATTCTCCAATCATCTGGAACCTCACCAGTTGAAAGGGAATGGTTAAGTAAATCAGTCAGAGGGGCTGCAATCACAAACCTAAGTTCCCTTAGAACTCTGGGGTGGATTCCATCTGGACCCATCGCCTTACTTACCTTTAGATGTGCCAGCTCGGATAGGACATCAGCCTCCAGAAACTCCGGAGCTGGGCCCTCCCAGCTGGATGCTGTGCTATGGCCATGCCTGCTACTATCTGAAAATACCGAACAAAAGTAGCTATTCAGATGGTCAGCCACAGCCTTATCTCCGTCAATATATTTATTTTCCTTATTTCTAATTTTTGAGACTGCATTGTTTTTCTTCTTTCTGTCACCAATATATCGGAAAAAGGTTTTATCTCCCCTCTTCATAGATTTGGCCATTTCTTCCTCCTTTTGTCCTTTAGCAGTCCTTTGCTTTGCTCTGTTTAATTTTATACGCCTCTCTGTCAGCTACACTTCCACTTACTTTATACTTCTTATAGGCAGACTTCTTATATTTTATGATAGTGCTGACTTCCCTAGTAAACCATAATGGTTTCTTCTTCCTTTTAATCTTGATAGTTTCACATATTGCTTAGTTGCCTTTAAGATGGCCATTTTTAATAGTGACCACTGGGCACTCACTTCCGCTACTCTGTTCCACTCCATTTTCTTTCTACATACTCCGCCATTTCCTTGAAGTTTGTCTTCCTAAAGTCTAGCACTTTGGTTCTGGTGTGTGATTGCACAATGTCTGTTTTTATTCGGAACCATAAGCATTGATGGTCACTGGAACCCAGATTTTCTTCAACCCTGACCTCGGACACCAGATCCCCATTGGTCAGAACTAAGTCCAGAATGTTATCTCCTCTAGTTGGCAATGTCACAAGTTGTTTTAGAGACACTCCATTAAGTGCCTCTAATATAGTCCTGCTCTTGCATGTCGATGCGCTTGGGATATTCCAGTCCACATCAGGCATGTTGAAGTCCCCTGTAATTACAATGAAGGACGCGCCAGGAACTCTCAACAGGAGCAGCAGACCTCTTATTTCCAAAATATTGTTATCTCTGTCCTTTCTTTTTTGCACATTGCTTTTTCCTTCTTCATGAATGTTCATGATCCCTCTATCTTCCTCTTTTGAAACCCCCCCTTTTGTTGCTTCCACTTTTCCTCTGTCTTTTTCATGTCGCCTTCTTTCTTTCTTTCTTTCTTTCTTTCTTTCTTTCTTTCTTTCTATCTTCCTCACTCTCCCTCTTTTTCTCTCTCGCTTTCTTTCTTTCTCTCTTTATTTTTCTCCTCCCCTCTCTTGTTTTTCTGCTTTCCTCTTCTCTCGATCTAATTATTTCTCTTTCTCGGTTTCCCACATTCCTCCTATCTTGCTCTCATTTCCACATTCTCTCCATCTTTCTCTTGTCACATTCCATCAGTTTCCTTCTCTCTCTCACCTTCTGTGTCATCCTATCTGTTCTAATCTTTTTTTACACATTCCCTCCACCCTTCTCTTCATATTACATTGCTTTTACCTTCTCTCAATCTCTTTTACACGTTTCGACGTATTTCTTGTCAGTCTTTTTCTGCATTTCCTCTCCTCTTCTGTGTTTTCCTCTGCTCAATTTCCATTGTTCACATGTGTGTTCGGGGGGGATCGCCATCCTAAAATCTTGCACACTGGCACTAAAGCCGGCCCTAAATGCAAGTAATGTGATTGAGGGAAAATCGTGTTCCCAACCGGCATCAAAGCTATGGTAAGGCCTCATATGCGGTGTTACCTGAGGTCCAGTCCTGCGGTGGCCCTGGGCTGCGTGGGCTTGGGCGGCTGCTGGGTCCCCCTCCACCCGGCAGCCGCTTCCATGGAGGGTGGCGCCGAGCACTTCCGCCTTCTCCTCTCCCCACCGCATCCCCCGCTCCTCTGTTCATGCTCGCACGCGTGCACAGCTGATTTATGCCCTCCGGATGCTGATTTAAAGGCGCACTATCGCGCAAAAATGGCCCGATGATAAAAATACATATAAATATGCTGGATGGTGAGTGGAGGGAAGAAATATCCAGCCAGGCTTGTTTCTTTCATTTTAAAGGAAGGAAGAGTAAATCAGGGGTGACAGGTTCTGTCACCCCGGATAGACTAAGGGGGTAATTTAAGAAGGGATAGCGTCAGGTAGCGCCTGGTTAATGAGAGGTAGCGACAGATAGCGACTGGTCATCGCCAGACACGGCACGCAATTACACATTTATCGACTGGGATAGCGCCATGTAGCGTCTGATTCATCGTTTTCACAGCCTCATAGAACAGCGCCGGCATTCAGCCTTGCACAGCGCCAGGTATGACCTCTCGCTACCTGTCACTCTCCCATACATTTCAATGGATGATCCTTTTCTTCTCTTTAAACAGGGAATTTTTTTTTTTTATTCCAAAAAATCACAAATAATTCTGTGTCCTCTTCTGGCATTGTAAAAGCAGTCTTTTCATAATTTTTCCATTTTTTTATATATTTCCTCAGAAATGACATTACAGGTCTGCCATTAAAGTGTTCATGTTACAATGTTGTTACAATGTTGTTTTCGCTTTGTTACTAGTGGATAGATGCTGGAAAACAGACTTTAAACACACCGCCTCCTGCGCTCTGGGCTTCAAACAAGCATTTTTCAGTGCCAGAGATTTGTGAGGCTGTTTCTTTGCTGAATATGGTGTGAGTCGGTCGCTATGAGCAGTCGCTAACATGCGCTCCCATACAGCGCTGTACTGGTCAAATAGCGACTCCTCACAATGTATTGAACATTACTGAACAGCGACTGAGTCGCTATGAAGTAGCGACCCACGGCCGAGCACAACGACTACTAGCGGGCGCTCTAAAAATGCCGCTACAGACGCTCATCTGTCGCTACCTGCCGCTAATGATGAATTAGCCTCTAAGCCTTTCACCCCTGGATTTTATTCCTACCAAGAGAGAATAAACCACAAGGTTGGCGGGTGTTTTTTTCAGTTCGGGTGTATAAGTGACTCCTCCTCTCATTAGCCGATGAGTATTTATAGATTTTTAATATTACACAATTTCGCGAAAGTGCTCCTTTAAAGGGCCAATCGACCCAAAGCTTATTGTGAGTTTACACCCTAAAGGTTTAAACTGGCCAATCAGCCCAGATTTTATTAATAGGGTTAATTCCTTCCCATCCAATCCCCTGCATCCATGATATATAAAAAGGATCCCCTGCCATAATGCCATTGCCCATGTTAGCTGGGTGCTATTCCTGAGACCCCTGTTTGATTATCCGTTACTGACCTTGCTAGCCAGACTGTTCCTTGACCCAGGGCCGTATTCAGTGTTCTTGCTGCCCAAGGCACTTCAGTTGCTGGCGCCGCATTTTGTTCAGTTGGCTCGTGGTGGGGGGGGGGTGCTTATGCTGACACTTTTAAAAGATAAGTAGCACTTTTTTCCTTCTTTTTCCGAATGATTTGAGTTTTACCTAATATTACCTAATGGTATTCGAGTATATGAGATTAAACTCCTAGAACGAATGCTTACTATTAATTGATGCACTGTTTCTATAGGCACTTGGCACTTTATTTCAAAATTATGTGGGTTGATCTTAGAAAGCTTTATGAATTGCACATAGAGGCTGATTCATCATTAGCGGCAAGTAGCGACAGATGAGCGTCTGTAGCAGGCATTTTCAGAGCGCCCGCTAGTAGTCGCTGTGCTCAGCCGTGGGTCGCTAGTTTATAGCGACTCAGGGCCTTATTTAACAAGGGATAGCGCCAGGTAGCGAATGGTGAGCGAACGGTAATGACGGGCACCGCCACGAGAACGCCGGCTCCCCTCCGCAATCACACATTTATGAAGCCGATCCTGCTTAGCGACTGACAGAGCGCCAGATAGCGAAGCATTCATCATTATTCCAGCCTCACCCCACAGCGCCAGCGAGCGACCTTGAACAGCGACAGGTATGACCTCTCGCTACCTGGCACTCTCCAATGCATTTCAATGGAGCAATCTTTAAATATTCATAATTAATTGATATTAATGTTTTTTTTTTTTTGTTTTTTTTTTAAATGTCAAAAATTCTGTGACCACTTCTGCAATGTTAGATATTTTTTTTAAGGTAAAAAAAAAAAAGAAAAAAGAGACCGGGCTGTGCTGCACCCTCTCATGCTCACCTGCCTGTACCAGCGACTACCCCACCATCTAGGCGCCGCTCTATACAGGGCACTTACCCGGACACTGAGTCACGAGCCTCACCTGAATTATTAAAGGGGCGGACTGCCCTGGCATCACCCTCATGGCTAGACCCCATGGCCCCTGAGTGGCCATCTCCAGCACAGCCCGACCACACACCAGGCTCCTGGAGCAACAGCCCGGGACCGGGCAGGCAGATTATCCGGGCAGAGATCCACCAGGCCCCTGAGTGGCTTGGGCCCGACCACTCTCCTCCGTCCTCCATGGATGCAATACCCTTGGAGTGGTCCCCAGGCCCCAGCATTGACCCCCAGGATGACCGGTCCCCCCCCCCGTACCAGTGGGACGGACCCCAGAGGCCTGTGCCCTGTCAAAGGCCCCTCCGCAGACACGGCGCCCTGTGAACCCCTATATGGGATGCCCCCAGCTCAGCCCTTGAGCGGACAGCCAGTCCCGCGGCCCATCACGGATACCTCCCTGCGAGACCTTCTCCAATGCCTCCCGACCAAAGCTGAATTGAAGGCGGACCTGGAGGCGGTTGCCACCAGAATTGAACGTGCCCTGCGCCGGGAAATTGAGGATCTGCAACAAAAGTCTTCCGCCCTGGATTCCAAGGTCGTTTCCCTTGAAGATTCCCGCTCAGATCACGAGTCGCGTCTGGCGATCCTTGAAAGAAATCAGGAGTTGCTCCACCAACAATTGGTCGACGTCAGACTTCAGACAGACGATCAAGAGAATAGAAATAGACGCAACAACTTGAAGCTCCGTGGCGTTCCGGAATCGGTTAGATCGGGAAACCTGCGCACTTGGGCGACGGAATTATTCAACGACCTCCTGGGGCGACCGCCTGACGCTGAGTTGATTCTGGATCGAATCCATCGAGTTAGCGGACGTCCAGCCGGTGACCCCCAGGCCCCTAGAGACGTTCTCTGCAGAGTCCATTTTTTTCTCATCAAGGAAGACATCTTGCGTATGGCCTGGGAAAGGGGAAGAATCGCCTGGAGAGGTTCGCAAATCACAATCCTGCCTGATGTCTCGCGTCGCACCCTACAGATGAGACGCGTACTGCGACCTCTCCTTGACGGGATACGGGAGGTTGGAGCCTCCTATAAGTGGGGGCACCCGTTCCACCTTGTTATCCGTAAAGACAATTCCACATACACCCTCAGAAGTAGGGCGGACCTCCCGGGGGTGTTTATCTTCCTGGGCCTGGATCCTTTCCCGTTACCGGACTGGCTAGCGTTTGACCCCTTGCCCCCCTTGCCGCAGCGAGCTCCGCGGAGGCCCCGGTTGGCCCGGGATAGGGGGAGAGGTGCTCCTGGACCGCTCCGGGGCCGTTAGCCGTCAAGCCCCTCGTCTGGTGATCCTATGCCTCCTCCCCCCACCATCTTCGTGAATCCTGATTGCTGCTTGGTTCCCCTGATACCCCCCTCGCCCTTGCCCTCCACCCCCCCTTTTTTCTCTTTTACGGACACCCTATTATGGACCACATGCTCCAGAAGGACTTTGAGATAACACACTGTCTTTATGTTTGGCCCCAGGACGGGGTCGGACCGTTTGGGCGGTGACGGGGGGGCCGGGCTCTCCCTCCTCCCCTAGATCCACTGTGCGGTTGTCGCGGTGGCCTGGGGGGGGATGGTTTGTCCGTCAATGGGAGATCGACCGGGTGGGGAATCATGCAGCGTCTTACCGTTGGACCGGCGGGAGGGGGGGGGGGGGTCCTTATCGAATGCTACTGATGGTCCCTCGGTAGGGGGGCGTGCCAAGGGTTCAACTCGGGATTGGTTTTATTGTTATATATATTTATGTTTGCCCCACCGCGGGCTGGGAGGTCCTTGAGGGTCTCTAATGGTCATTCCCGTGGCTGAATGGGAGTTTTTCCCCTTCTGGACGGGAGGGGAGGTCGGGGGGGTCTGAACGATGGTTATGAGTGATCTGGGGTGGGCTCCTGAGTTGCTTGGCCACCTTCCACAACAAACTTTCCCGCACTGCCCTGCCGGATCCTTGCCGGCGGATAGTGCGTGGCGCTTGAGGACATTATCCTCGATATTCTTGCCTGCCCTCCTCTGTAAGGAAAGGGCTCTTTAGGCTTTCTTGTCTCTCTTCTCTCCTTTTCACACCCTTCTCCTCTCTGTCTTTCCTGTTCTATTGGACCTCCGGTCCTCCCCTCATTGTTTGTCTGGTGTCCCGCTTTGTCCCCCTTCGGGCTCGGTCCCCATTGCGGGTCCCGCGCCTCTGGAGCCTCTGGCCCGTTGACTCCCCTGGCTGCTGTGGTGCGCTCCTCCTGACCTGTGACTCTGGTTCTGATTGGACATGGCGGGTCTTAGGATTTGCACCTTCAACGCCAAGGGGCTGAATGTTCCTGAAAAAAGGGCCCAAATACTATATGGTTTCCATAAGGAGAGGGTGGACATTATCTTGTTTCAGGAGACCCACTTTTGCCGGGGGAAAATCCCGGAGATTAAAAGTAAATACTACGATAGATGGTTTCACAGCCCTAACCCGGAAAACAAGTCCAAGGGGGTCTCCATCGCCTTCCATAGAGCTGCCCCGCTGGAAACGCTAGAATCAAAGGTCGACCCTAATGGTAGATACTTGTTCCTCCGCTTCACAATGTGTGGGACAATGTACACCCTCGCTAACCTGTACTTACCTAATCAGGCTCAGGTGGAGGTTGGCATTGAGATACTTAGCGTACTGGAGGGGTTTGCAGAGGGTACCTTGATGATAGGGGGAGATTTTAACCTGGCCCTCGACCCGAGACTTGACTCCTCTCAAGGGAAGTCAGCGATACCTTTTTTTAAGCTGAATAGGCTTCGGGGTGCTCTCCGCACTCTTCAGGTGGTTGACACTTGGAGGATTCAGCATGGGGGGGCTAGGGATTACACATTCTTCTCCCACCCTCATAATACATATAGTAGACTAGACCATATATTCCTTAGCCACCATGCGCTTTCCCACGACCCTGACACCTCTATAGGACAGATCCTTTGGTCAGACCATGCCCCTGTCTTCTTGAGCCTTCCCATTCCAGATGTGATTCCTAGGCAGTACAATTGGCGTTTGAATGACAACCTGTTGAAGGACGATGTATGCCTAACTGAAGCCAAGACGTCCATAACGAACTTTTTCTTAGACCACGTGAATGACCCGACTCCGTTGCCATTGCAATGGGAGGCTCTCAAATGTGTGCTTCGCGGGATCTTCATCAAACATGGTTCCAGGCTCAGGAGAGACAGGGAGCATCGGATTAGGGAGACCTTGGCACGTATTGGGGAGTTGGAGGAGGCGCACAAGACTTCCCCCACTCGTGCAGTTCTACGGGAGCTGTTGGACGCCAGGCAGGATCTCAAGAGTATATATGACCAATGTTTCCTCAAATACCGTGATAGATTCAGAGCCCGTATTTACGAACATTCCGACAAATGCGGCAGGATGCTGGCTAGGTCACTCCACCCCAGACAGGGCTGTACCTTTATTCCCGTTCTAAAGGGGGGATCCGGCGCTGAGCAGTATAAGACACCGCAGATTGCGGGCGAATTCCAGGCCTTTTACTCCAAACTCTACAATCTCGGACGCTCCCCAACCCAGGGCCTGCAGTCGATGGGGGAGGCCCCGATGCTGGACTATGTCCGGGAGACGGCCCTTCCGACCCTACCTCCGGCGGACAGTGACTTCCTGGAAGACCCATTCGACATAGAGGAGGTGCGTCGGGCAATAGGGGAGGCCCCTGTGGGTAAAAGTTCGGGTCCTGACGGGTTTACCCCCAGATTTTACAAAACGCTGGGAGACTCGCTTGCCCCCTTTCTGGTCAGGGTGTTTAACTCCATATCAGACGACTGTCCCTTCCCGAGACAGGCCCTAGAGGCGCACATCGCAGTTATATTAAAACCCGGTAGGGATGCTACCCTGCCTGGAAGTTATAGACCAATTTCACTGATTAATGTGGATTTAAAAATCTACGCTAAAATTATCGCTCTTAGGATGCAGCCTTTGCTCTCCACTCTAGTTAATTTGGATCAGGTGGGATTTGTCTCGGGAAGGGAAGCGAGGGACAATACCATCAAGGCGATATCCCTAATTCACTATGCGCAGTAACGGGACATCCCGGCTTGTTTACTAGCAGTCGATGCGGAGAAAGCATTCGACAGAGTGCATTGGGGATTCCTGAGGGCCACACTGAGCCAGATTGGTTTGGGGCCGGTTATGTTGGCCAGAATAATGGCTCTGTACCGAGAACCCTCTGCAAGGGTGAAGGTAAATGGCTCTCTGTCTGGTCCCTTTCCAATTCGGAATGGCACCCGCCAGGGATGCCCCCTGTCCCCGCTGCTCTACGTGCTGGTAATGGAACACCTTGCCAACGCGTTGAGGGTTAACCCGTCTGTTCGTGGGATTGTATGCGGGGGGAGGGAACACAAGCTCTCTCTCTTCGCTGACGACCTGCTTATGTACGTGACTTCACCTCACATATCTATGCCCTCTATCCTGGCGGAGTTTAAGCGCTTTGGTGATCTGAGCAATTTCAAAGTGAACCTGTCTAAAACAGAGATCTTAAATATCTCATTGAATGAACAGACCCGACTCCTCGTCCAGACCAACTTCCCCTTTAGGTGGCAGGGGGAGGCCATTAAATACTTGGGGATTCAGTTGCCCTCTGATTTGGGGAAACTGTATAAGCTCAATTACGCCCCACTCCTACACTCCACGGACGCATGCCTTAACTCCTATAACAAGAAGCAATACTCGTGGTTGGGTCGCATTAATATCCTTAAAATGGATATCCTTCCTCGTTTTCTCTACATATTTCAGACGATCCCTCTAGCCCCGGAGCGGGGGTTTTTCCAATCCCTACAAAGGAGCTTCTTCAAATTCATTTGGGGCAGGGGGAAACCCAGAATTGGGAGGGCCACACTCATCAGATCTAAATCGAGAGGGGGACTGGGGGTCCCGGACCTTAGGACTTACCATGCTGCCTCGGTATTGGTGCGTCTTTCGGACTGGTTCCATAACGGGGACAATAAGGGCTGGGTGGCTATCGAGAGGGCCATTGCCCCACTCAGTCTGGTGGCCCTGCCCTGGGTGACTCCTCTGGACAGGCCCGGGCCCCGGGAACTACCTTACTTGGCGGGCCCGCTGTTGAAAGTTTGGGACGGATTTCTGAGGCGGGGGAAGCTCTCGCGTAGACCGGGACCCCTTACTCCGTTGTTTGACAATCCAGCCTTCCCCCCGGGGTTGAACTCTGGGTCCTTTCTTGTATGGGAGGCCTCGCAGGATACCAGGTTGGGGGATATGATATCTGGGACGGGTCTTCCCTCCCTTTCCGACCTAGAGGTTCGGAGTGGGCTTAGGAACATTTCCTGGTTTCTATATGCTCAGTTAGTCGCCTTCATCAAATCCCTCTTGCCGGCCTCGAACCTCTCCTGCTCGTTGACACCCCTGGAGAGTGTCCTCAGGGACCCATCCCCCCCCACACATGTAATCTCTGCCCTATATAAGATCCTCCGAGACGAGGAAGAGGGAGAGGGGATGCCACGGTTCTGCGGGAGATGGGAAGAAGATTTGGGACAGGTGTTTGAGGCCGGGGACTGGGAGAAATCCTTTGCGCTCACCCACAAACTGTCCGTGGCATCGAGAGCCCAGGAACGGAACTACAAGATACTGGCAAGATGGTATAGGTGCCCATCGGATCTTGTGAAATTTGGAGGAGTGGACACTGGGGATTGCTGGAGGTGCACAGCGGCCCCTGGGACCATGTTACATATTTGGTGGGAGTGCCCATTGGTGCGGGTTTTTTGGGAGAGGGTACTAGGAATGTACGAGCATCTGACACTCGAAAAGCTCCCTCGCACACCACGGGTCGCCCTTTTGTCCATGCTCCCAGGGTCGGTGTCGGCTAACAAGAAGGGGTTGCTGAGGCATTTACTTACGGCCGCCAGATCGGTGATCCCCAGACACTGGCGCACCACTGCTGTTCCATCCATGCTGGAGTGGTATAGAGAGGTTGAGACCATTAAGAGGATGGAGGAGTTGGTGTTGGAGGGGGTGGAGGGGGGTACCCGGCGGTTCCTTCAGACTTGGAGTCTCTGGGAGGTCTCTCGAGGCTCCCCTGACTTCCGGGCGTTACTGGAGCGGGAGTGAGCTCAGGGAGGGACCGGATAGAAGGTGGTTTGGCTGGGGGGCTGGCCCCGTTGGGGCCCCCGGGGGGGGGGACGAGGCGTGGACACGATCATCCATCCTCTCTTTGTTTCCCTTTGTGTGTCTGTTTTGCCCTTTTCCCTCGTGTCTCCTTTCCTTCTCTTCTCTCCTTCCCTGGATTTCCTACTTGACGCTCTTTGTCTCTATATCTCCCCCTTCTCCTCTTTATATAACCCCTTTAGCTTTCGGGGTCGCCGGGGGACGGGGGCGGTGCTAGACACTGGCTACGCTAAAGGCTGGCATATGTGCGAAGAGAGTATGGGCCGGTGGTAATCCCAGGGGCATGGTAGGGGTAGCGAGCTACTCTGGGCCTGCGCACTCGTCATGTCCCGCTCAATTAACACCCAGTGTGTCCGGCTTCCTCAGGTGGTCAGACGTGGTGATGTTGGTCGGCTGCTGCCCCGCCCCTGCCCTGCGACCCTTTGTGTTTGTTCAATTTTGTTTACATGTATTGTTCTTAATTCCTTTGTAAAAACTCAATAAAGACATATTGAAACAAAAATCATCCTACCTGCATCTACTGCATGTTATGTTATGAGCCTTTAAACATCCAAGAAACATCCATAAGCCGCCATCTTATCAGGCAGCCTGCAAACAGGAAGTGCCTCCTGACTGTGCTGCTCTACATTCTGGGACTGCTGACCTTTTCCTGACCCCAGCTCTGCTCTGTCTGAGCAAAGCACAGCTAAAACCCACCCCCTATACTTTATCCCACTCTCCTCTCCTCAGTAAATGTGATGCTTCTAAGTCAATATGGCGGCGCCCGTATCCTAAATTCCTGAACAGAGTTGCAGCCCAGTGGGGGAAAGAATAATAAGTTCCGGTTCTGAAGGTCCGGTTTAAGCATGTACAGACTGCCATTGTGTTGATTGATTACGTCACAGACAATGGCATTGTTCTGATTGATTGTATTACAGACGTCTATTGTGTTGCTGATTGCGTCACCGGCAGAGTTGAGGGATTGTGTGCCCTGCTGCTATTGGTCTGTGTGTTTGTCATGCAGTTCTCCATCAGGTCCACGGGGGAGGTCCCCTTGCATGGAGCCTTGCATATAAGGCCCAGTGTGGCACTAATAAAGTTAACTTCACCTTCACCCTCAATACTGAGTTCTGTCTCTTATTGGGGGAAACGCTATATTACAATTCACTAGCCCTTGTAAGGGCTGTTCCTGGTTCCTCACGGACGACTCTGGAATTCCAGCAGCACCTCTCACCATTGGGAAAAGGACGTCTCTGGCGGGGAAGCCCTCCGGCGATAAAGGTTATCGCTACAGAAGGAAAGAAGAAAGAAAATGAATGGCATAACATAAAAAAGAGTAGAATAGAATGAAAGGAACAAAAATAAAAAGACGAAAGAACGAAAGGGAATGGCAGAAAGAACAGATGAAAGAAAGAAAGAATAAATGGAAAGAAAAAAGAAAAGAATAAAAGGAAAGAAACAAAGGTGGGTCCCCAAGATGTGCAGCGGTCTCTGAACCTGCCTGGGTACACCCAGTGCTGATGCCTGCCAATATGTAAAATAAATGTGTGTAGGGAGGAGAAGTTTCATGGGGAGAAATTCAGAGGAGCGTGTATTCTATTATATATATATTACTGGCTTTCCAGATCCAAACACATAGAAGTCACAGGGCCACAGCAGAAGGGGAGAGGATGAAGCTGCAGACTGCCTTTCAGCCATTGCGCCCTCTCCCCCCTCCATTCACACAATGTGGCTCGGGAGCATTGGTATGGAGGCATTTATTTGCGCACCCCCCCTGCAGTTGGCCGCCCTAGGCACAGGCCTAGGTTTGCCTAATGGTAAATACAGCCCTGCCTTGACCGCTGCCTGAATCAACCTCAGCCTGAATTATGACTTATATATTATTATACCCGTCTCATCCCTGGTGCAGCAAAGCTCTCTGATTTCCCGGTTTGACCCTTGGCGTGATTTTTGACCTTTCCGTGTTTCTCATTTGGAGCTGCTATTATAAGAACTATTATCTGAGTAAATCTCGGCTTACTCAATTAAGCCCAGTCTTACTCTCAGTTCATTCATATTCACCCCCCCCCCCCCCGTGAGTTTACATCCTTTGAGATAATAAGTCCTGGGGGCAACCGTGTCCGATGAGGCATTTAAAGCGTCCCGGCAAACGGCCTGACTATAGGTGAAGCTAGCTGCGGAGATTGGGGGGTTGTGAAGTCACTCAGAAGACGGGTGTCCCCAGGTTTGGCATGTGGCAGCTATGGCGGGGACTCAGATCCAGCGATCAGGTGAGTTACTGATCACCTGACTAGCGAGCAACTTTTCGGGGTGGTCCACACCCCAGTTCCCGGGAGTGTGGACCTGCCCAATAAGTTGTGCCCTGTGATTGTACCCATACAGGCAAACTTGATTCCCCTCTACAAAAATAGAAGAAAGACCAAATGATTAGAGGATCTGTGGAGAGGTGTAGTGCCCGAGTGGATCGCTGGACTGGCACAGATCAGCTGTGCAGTAAAAAAGGTAAGTACCCTATTTGAGCCAGCTGAATCAATTTAAAGTGGACCTAAACCCAGGGTTTTGACTATCCTTTGCTTTGGGCCTTTCCTCGATCGGGGGTTCCCCGCTGTGTCAAACTCCCCCAAATCGCTGCAGACAACTCACCTATTCCCACTCCCACAGAGTGTGCCCGCACCAGGCATTTGTGAATGACCGTCGTGGGCACGTTCCCTGTTAGAGGGCGGCCGGGGATGCGGCTGTCAGAACCGCTGCTCTTAGACACGCCGTTGTACCAGAAACAGGTGACGTTCTGGGGGGTTTCACACAGCAGGGCACCCCTGATCTGAGTGCCCCCGGGCAAAGGACCAAAACCCGGGATAGTCAAACTTTTTGGTCCACTTTAAGAAGGTGAAGCTTTTCCCTATAGCTGGACATGACAGATGGTCATTACGATAAATAAGGATACATGCCAAAATTATGACTTGGAGCTTTATTTAAGAAGTGTCAGTGGCGGCACTCAGCATACGATTTAACAACTAAAAAAATATGCTAAGGCCGATGTGGCCAATGGCTGGCGTCTTAGAATAGCTGAACGTTACATAGGGTTAGTCAAAATTACTTTTGTGTACTTCCCACTATTAAACATGATTGGTTCATTCCGAACTACACTACCCCCCCTAATAATTAATAATTATTTGAATTATTTTTATTTTCCCCTGTAAATGATTTCAACGTGTTATTTAAAGTAATAGAAATAGAAATAGATATGTTCGCTTTACGATTCGCCCCGGAACACTTTTTTTTTTGCTGTCCCTCTCTGTAAGGTGACATGAGATCAGTCATTGCATAGGTGCAGCCATAACATCACTGCCACACACAACAATGGCAATGAATGGAGGAGGCGGAGCTTTACAGCTAAACAGGCGCCATTATCTGGGATTAGCGTGGAGTAGGAGCAGCTCCGATTGCACTGATGGCCGCATCCCCTGCTACCCTCTAACAGGGAGTGTACCCACACCAGCCATTCACAAATGCCTGTCGCGGGCAAGCGCCTAGAGGGATAGCCGGGATGTGGCCACGGCACATGCATGCGCTGCTGGACAGGAAAAGAAGGACTATATATATATATATATATATATATATATATATATCGCTCATATATACTTTATGGCAGACCTGGGGAGTTTCATGCAGTGGGCGTCAATCATCGTGGCATCATCTCCGGCCACGTGGGGGATGCGGGGATGCGGCCACGGCTCTCGCACATATGCCATTGGACCGGAAAAGAATAAGAGTTTATGGGCGACCTGGGGGGGTTTCACAATTTTGGATGCCCCAGGGGACAGCCTCAATCGGGCCGGGAATCTTATAGACTTATATATAGACTTATCTTATTAGACTGCTAAGCTTCACACTGTCCACCAGAATATAAGAAAGCCTCTTCTGAAAATTCTCCATAGGAAAAGAAAACACAAGTGACCTTTAATAGGGGGACATTCCATCGCTATGTGGGGGGCAGCCTTCATTCTTGTAGAGCATAGTAACGCGTTAGCGAGCTTATCATGGCACCATCCCCGGCCGCGTGCTGTGCGCCATTCCGCAATGGCACAGGAATGAGATGGAGTAATGCCACTGGGGAGAACTAGTTAAACATCTTTAATCTTGGTGATGTGCAGTGGTAAGCGCTGTCTGCGGCTTACAGCTGTTCTTAAGCTCTCGCTCTCTCTCTCTCTCTCTTACGCTCGTAAGCGCCAAACTATGAACCGAAACAAATGCCAACAATTCTCTATTCACACAAATTAACTGTGAGCCGGTGCGTGTTACGTGGCCACATTCAACAAACTAGCGGCCTGGGAACGGCAAAATAAGCTGCGTCGTCTCCATTTGACGAACCCAACTGCCAGTGGAGAGAAGGTCTGCCATGGTTTGCGTCGGCTGGACGGGACGTCACCAGCAGGAAATAACTGCTTAGTTATTTGTAAGTGGTCATTTTTGGTGCGTCTGGTGATGGCAGTGGGGATACTAGTGAGCTTGTATACATTAACCAAAGGTGTATATTGGAGCCCTACGGTAGCTCCCAAATGACCCCGTATAAAAGGTGCTGCACACACTATGGGGGTTATTTAAGAAGGGATAGCGCCAGGTAGTGCTTCGTAGCAGAAGGCAGCATCTGGTGAACGCCAGGCGCTGTACGGGAAACCATATTTCAGAAAGCGAATCTGGTGAGCGCCTCTAACAGCGCCATGTAGCGTCACATGCAGGGGCGGGCTGGCCATAGGGCATACCGGGCAGAATCCCGGTAGGCCGGCCCATGGGAAGGCCGATTAGCAGAGCAGTGTAATAGGTGGAGGCTGCTCTCACACACAGTAATCTTTACACCCAGATTATCTGCAAACATTAGTGTGTGTGTGAGAGCAGCGGCGGGCAGAGCGGCCTCCACCCATTACACTGCTCTGCGCATCGGCCGCTGTTAGAACATTGCTCTGTGTCATGTGACAGAGCAGGATATGTGTGCACGCTGCTGCCCCCTAGTGACAGCCTGTCCCAGGAGCTGGACGGCAGTGGATGCTTCACCAGGTTCTGCCATTTGTAACTCGGCTGCAGGGAAGTTCTGCTGCTTCTGCCACAAGGTAAAGCCTCCTCTTTGTGTGTCCTCCTTCCTGGCAGCTTATTAGGGAAAGTTTAGATGTTCAACCCACCTCTACAAAACAGTGTCCCATGTGCTGCTGTTAATAGACTGGGCTGTGCAGAGCTCCATGTTCCCTGTCCTTCATATACTGTATGTCTGCTAAATGGAGCTTCTCACAGCCCTGTAAGAGGAGAGAGGCTGATTGGCCAGTGTGACCAATGAGAAAACTTCTACAAAGCCACCTCACAATCTGTGTCCAAATCTGATCTGCCCCTGACTGATCTGTATCCAAATCTGATCTGCCCCCCCGACTAATCTGTGTCCAAATCTGATCTGCCCCTAACCAATCTGTGTCCAAATCTGATCTGCCCCCGACCAATCTGTTTCCAAATCTGAACTGCCCCCGACCAATCTGTGTCCAAATCTGATCTGCCCCCGACCAATCTGTTTCCAAATCTGAACTGCCCCCGACCAATCTGTGTCCAAATCTGATCTGCCCCCGACCAATCTGTGTCCAAATCTGATCTGCCCCTGACCAATCTGTGTCCAAATCTGATCTGTCCCCGACCAATCTATGTCCAAATCTGATCTGCCCCTGACCGATCTGTGTCTCCAAATCTGATCTGCTCCCCAACCGATATGTGTCCAAATCTGATCTGCTCCCCGACTGATCTGTGTCCATATCTGATCTGCCCCCGACCGATCTGTGTCTCCAAATCTGATCTGCTCCCCAACCGATATGTGTCCAAATCTGATCTGCTCCCCGACTGATCTGTGTCCATATCTGATCTGCCCCCGACCGATCTGTGTCTCCAAATCTGATCTGCTCCCCAACCGATCTGTGTCCAATTCTGATCTGCTCCCGACCGATCTGTGTCTCCAAATCGAATCTGCCACCGACTGATCTGTGTCCAAATCTGATCTGCCTCCGACCAATCTGTGTCTCCAAGTCTGATCTGTGCCCAAATCTGATCTGCCACCAACTGATCTATATACTAAACTAAATAGTGCTGCTAACTGTTCTGTTCCCCTCGATTTATCCACTACTGACTCATCTGTGCCCAAATGCATACCTTCTAACTTTTCAGTGTGGGAAATAGGGACAGTTGTTAAATTAAGCATCTAAAGCTGGATGCCCCCCCCCCTCTGCCTGTAAAGCTGGATGCCTCTCTCAGCCTGTAAAGTGGGATGCCCCTCTCAGCCTGTAAAGTGGGATGCCCCTCTCAGCCTGTAAAGTGGGATGCCCCGCTCAGCCTTTAAAGTGGGATGCCCCTCTCAGCCTGTAAAGTGGGATGCCCCTCTCAGCCTGTAAAGTGGGATGCCCCGCTCAACCTTTAAAGTGGGATGCCCCTCTCAGCCTGTAAAGTGGGATGCCCCTCTCAGCCTGTAAAGTGGGATGCCCCTCTCAGCCTGTAAAGTGGGATGCCCCTCTCAGCCTGTAAAGTGGGATGCCCCTCTCTGCCTGTAATGTGAGATGTTGCACACTGCCTCCAATGTGGGATGCTGCTCACTGGCTGTAATGGGGTGATTCTGCCCACTGTCTGGTGATTCGGAGGGGGGATTTTAGCACACCATTTTGTTCATAATATTTTCTTTCTAATATTTGTCCTCTAAACCCTGGTAAACCATGGAACAAAATAAGGTATATATATATATATATATATATCATTATGTGACATTAATATACTATACTGGGCCAGGGACAGTAAAGCAGGGCCGCTGTACCCCAAAAAGTCCCAGGCCGTTTTTTAGTCCCAGTCCGCCCCTGGTCACATGTATTAATACAGACGGCTCAGCGTATAGCGCCGGAGATCTAGGTTCAGGAGCGCCACGTATTACCTTTCGCTCAGTGTCGCTCTCCCATACATTTTAATGGCCGTTCATTTGCTTGTGTTTAAACAGCGTGTTTGACGTTTGTTTTTTTTTGCTCCAATCATTGTGTGATGTCTCCTGGCTGCAAACAAACACTTTTAGAAACTTTTTTGACTTTTTATTTTTTTATGCAGAATTGTCATTACAGGTCTGGCACTAAAGTGTTATTGTCACAGTGTTAAAACAATGTCATTCCGTGTGTTTTCGCTTTGTTACAGGTGGATATGTGTTCAAAAAGAGACTTTAATCACACAGCGTCTTTAGAGCGCCGATGCTGTGTGTGTAGTGTTTTGTTAAATATGGTGTGAAGCGCCGAGTGCCAGACGCGCTACCTGTCGCTCGCTGCAGCGCTGTACTGTTGTTACAGCGCCCAACACACATTCATTCATCAATGCCGGCCAGGTCACTAGAGTGACTGCAATGATAGGTTACAGCGCCCAATACCCGCTTACAGCATCTACTAGCGGTCGCTCTAAGCTCCGCTATACAAACGCTCATCTGCCGATTCCTGGCGGTATTAGTGAATCAGCCTCCACATTAAAATCACTGAAATGTTATTGAGTAAATAGCTCCTCTGATTCCAACAAATATACACAGACACTACACAAGATAAAAACAAAAGGCACAGCACTGCCCGGTTTAGCTCTGCTTTAAGGTACTTCGACTCCCACAACAACAAACAATGAATAAATAAATAAAACCCTCTCCTCCCTCAAGTCTATGCTTAATCATATATATAGTCCCCATCAGCCCATCAACGACGGGAGTACAATTGATTCATATTATACAAATTGTGCAAAATCGCAATCACAAAAGTGCCAGTGCAAATAGTAATGCTGATAAGAAATATGTGCTTCTAAGTAACATACAAAATCAAATTAAAATAGACCAAAACCCAGGATTTTGACTTTTCTAGGTTTTTATCCTTGCCCCCAGAGCATCCCAATCGGGGATGCCCCACTGTGTGAAACCCCCCAGATCGCCAATACCAACTCACCTCTTCCCGGTCCTACGGCACATGCACGTCCACTCATTTAATCAGTGCGCTCAGATCCACTGACGCCATGAAACCCCTATACCAGTTCACAAGGCTCGGGGGCTGGCAAGTCACCTGCGGCTAGCAGGTGACTTGCCATTAACCCCCAGCCCCCCTTTTATCTGCCTCCTCAAAGCCCAGGGGGGGCAGAAGGGCCCAAGCCGTTTTAGGCTGTGCGGGCCTGTAGCCAGCAGGGCGGGGGCCACCAAAGCTGACCCCTGTTCTACAAGCCCTCCATTGCTGATCCCCTGGCTGGTTATGCTGGGTAGGGGGACCCCATATCATTTTTTGGGGGGGTTTTAAGGGTTTTTACCTGTAAAATTCTCCTGGGAAGGGGGCCCATACGCCATTTTTTTTCTTGATTTAAACCTTTATAATGTGGATAGTAGTTGTATTTTATTTGTAAATGTTATAAAGTGCTCTTTTCAGTTTGGGGGGTTTCCTGGGCAGGCTACCGATACATATGTGGTACCATTGTAAGCGGGAGAAATGGGGCTTTCACATGCAATATGGTTTTCTTTAATAAAATAAATATTTTATTTAAAATAAAGTAGACAATTTTCTAAAAAATATTTTTTGTTTTGTTTTCTTTTCTTTTACTCAAAAATATTATAAAAAAAAGTAGAAAAATTACAAACAAGACATTTCATGTTAAAGCCTAAACTCTGCTGTAAAAATAAAATATATATTTTCCTGGAAATTCATGGTTAAACATGGCACAAAATGGTGAAAAATGACCTGTCAACAGACGGTGACATAATCTCAAGTAGACTGGCAGTTAAAAGGGTTAAAAGTAGCTATGCAAGTGGGACCTTGTGCTTTCAGATTTAGCTTGTTTTTTCTTGTTTGTATATTAATATTTTAGGAAAATGTGTTTTTTATTCTGCTTTTTTATTTTTTTATTTTATATTTTTTAGGGAAACCCTCCGCAACCAAAGAATTCTTCGAAGGATTACTTCCAGAAAGATGAGCCCACTACAACAAGCTGGGTACGCTTAGAAAGCTTAACATGTGTACTTTCAGGGAATGATTTATGGGGGTTATTCCAAATGTAAAGAGTTGCTTAGGTAGAAAAAGCACAAGGTGCGCACTTTGGCCCTTATTTATGAAGGAATAGCGACAGGTAGCGACTGGGGAGCGGCCGGTAATGACGGGCCCCGCCACGGGAACGCCGGCTCCCCACCACAATCACACATTTATCAAGCCAATCCTGCTTAGTGACTGAGATAGCGCCATATAGCGACTCATTCATCATTATTCCAGCCTCAGCCCACAGCGCCAGCGTCCGACCTTGAACAGCGACAAGTATGACCTCTCGCTACCTGGCGCTCTCCAATGCATTTCAATGGAACAATCTTTAAATATTAATAATTAATTGTTATTAATGTTTTTTTTTTTTTAATGTGAAAAATTCTGTGACCACTTCTGCCATGTTAGATAATTTTTTTAAGGGAAAAAAAAAAAAAAAAAATTGTACAGAATTGATATTACAGGTCTGATATTAATGTATTCATATTACTAAATTATTTTAAATACTTTTTTTTTGGTTTCCAAAAATATGGTGGTTTGGGGGTTAAAAAACGACTTTTAACACTTCGCCTCCAGCGCTCTGGGGTTTAAACATGCATTTCACAGCGCTTGAATTTTTTGAGCGGGATTTTTTGATGAATATGGTGGAAGCCGGTCGCTCTGACCAGTCGCTATCATGCGCACCCATACATCGCGGAACCTGTCAAATAGCGACTCGTAACCTTGTATTCAACATTACTGCACACCGACTGAGTCGCTGTCAACAACCGAACAACGGCCAAGCACAGCGACTACTAGCGGGCGCTGTGAAAATACCGCTACAGTCGCTCAACTGTCGCTACATGTCGCTATTAATAAATCAGCCTCCTTGTCAGCAGAGCTAAAATTTGCAAGTGAAATTACCATTATGCACATGCTTTACATTGGGGTGTTTGGCAACTCTTCCCGTGACAGTACCTATGCATGCTGGGTATTGTCCTGTTCGGGGGGACCTTGCTTTTTCAGATTGAACTTGTTTGCATATTGTTTTATTTAGCAAAATGTGGCTTTGATTCTGCTTTTTTATCCTTTTTTAGGGAAACTCTTTGCAACCAAATACATTGAGGGATTACTACTAAGTGTGGCCACATCAACAAGCCTGGTACGCCTAGAAAGCTTAAGGTGTGTACTTCCATAGAATATATAGTTTGTGGGGGGTATGTAAAGGGTTGTTTTTCTTGAAAAACTGCAAGGTGTGCATAGCGCCTAGCATAGTTGTATTTTATCAGAAAAACTCCTAAAGCGCTGCTTCAGTTTGGGGGAGTCTCCTTGGCAGAAAAGGGTGTCTACCAATACATATGTGGTAATGCTGTAACCGGGAGAAATTGGGATTTCACACACAATAACATTTTACTGACAAACATATTTTTTTATTACAAAAAAACACAGCAAATTGTAAAAAAATATACATTTTTTATTTTTTTTGCACATATTTCACCCCAAAATAGAATACACATACACATAAAAAATGACAAACAAGATATTTCACGTGAAAGCACCGACTCTGCTGAAAAAAAACAATATATAATTTTTCTGGGAAATCCCTGTAAATCCCTTTAAAAATCACAGTTGAACATGCGTAGCACAAAATAGTGAAAAATGGTCTGGCAGCAAAGGGTGACAAAAACTCCTGGTAGGCTGTCACTTAAAGGTTTAAATGACAATGAATGTAGAATCTACGAGCTTGGCAGTTACAGTTAGTTAAAGTGGACCAACACCCTCCCATGATCGGCCCGGGAATCTATAAGATTCCCGGACCGATCAGCTCCTTGACTGCGGGGCACTCCGATGGGGGGTTCCCCGCTGTGTGAAACCCCTAAATCCCTACCTGCTCCTCGATCCAGCGGCGCCCGCCGCCGCCTCCCGCGCGCCCCTCTAGCAGGACGCGCTCCCGCGCCGGCTGTTTGTGAATGGCCGGCGCGGGCCCTGTAAGAGTGACGCGCGGGAGGCGGGCGCGCTCTCTTGTCCGTCCCTGCCTCCCGCTTTTCCGCCGGCGGGGATTGTCTGCAGCGGTCATGTGGGACCGGGGAGAGGTGAGTTTTTGGGGCTTTCTGGGGCTTTTCACACTGATCGGGGTGCCCCACCGAAGTGGACCAAAACCCAGGATAGTCAAAATCCTGGGTGTTGGTCCACTTTAATACGGTTGAAAAAGGACATATGCCCTGAAAAAAGGTTTGGAGGCAGTTAGCGGTAGGAAAAGCAATTGTCAGGCCCAAAGGGACACCCGCCTGAAGGTGAGTCCGCAACCCCCAATCTCTGCTGCTGCTTCTGCCTATTGACCGGCCCCTTTTGCCGGGACGCTGGATACACCTCGGACATGGCTGCCCCCAGATAGCACAAAGGATGCGGACTTACAGGAGTCAGGGATGAGGCTGGGCGGAAGTCGGGCTGGCTGAGATCATACATAGGAATTACAGTCCGTCCAATTCGACGGACGGACGGATTTTCCAAGGGGATACACAGGAAAATGGTCAAGGGTTAAGCCAGGTTGTCAGAGGGTTCCCTAGACAGAAGAGTAGAGGTCAAGTAACCAGGGGTCGGTCCAGGCAGCGATCAGAGGAGGGTCAGCAACAGGTAATCAGAATCCAGCTAACAATGGTACTATAACACCCAGCAAAGCTATAACAGGCAATGCATGCTGGGAGAGGCCTGGTTTTATGTGACTATTGGCCAATAGGGGCAGGAGCCCAGTGTCAGCCCAACCACTCAATGTCAGCATTATGCCGGGGATGTGACAGCCAGAGCACACAGAGATAAACCAGCATGTGGGGAAGCTGAAGCCATGACAGCAATAATGTAGATTCTATGGGTTTGGCGTTCAAAGGGTTAATGTCCAAACCCCTGGCAACAAAAGCGAGTAACCCCCTTAAAGCGGACCTTCACCACGAATAAGAGCCTATCTTATATGTTTCCCCCCACCCTGTACATACAGATTGTCCACATTAATCCGGACCTTCCCTCTGAATAAGAGCCTATCTTATATGTTTCCCCCACCTTGTACATACAAGTTGCTTACATTAATCCGGACCTTCACCCTGAATAAGAGCCTATCTTATATGTTTCCCCCACCTTGTACATACAGATTGCTTACATTAATCCGGACCTTCCCTCTGAATAAGAGCCTATCTTATATGTTTCCCCCACCTTGTACATACAAGTTGCTTACATTAATCCGGACCTTCACCCTGAATAAGAGCCTATCTTATATGTTTCCCCCACCTTGTACATACAAGTTGCTTACATTAATCCGGACCTTCACCCTGAATAAGAGCCTATCTTATATGTTTCCCCCACCTTGTACATACAAGTTGCTTACATTAATCCGGACCCTCACCCTGAATAAGAGCCTATCTTATATGTTTCCCCCACCTTGTACATACAGATTGCTTACATTAATCCGGACCTTCCCTCTGAATAAGAGCCTATCTTATATGTTTCCCCCACCTTGTACATACAAGTTGCTTACATTAATCCGGACCTTCACCCTGAATAAGAGCCTATCTTATATGTTTCCCCCACCTTGTACATACAGAGTGCCCACATTAATCCGGACCTTCACCCTGAATAAGAGCCTATCTTATATGTTTTCCCCCACCCTGTACATACAGATTGCTCACATTAATCCGGACCTTCACCCTGAATAAGAGCCTATCTTATATGTTTCCCCCCACCCTGTACATACAGATTGCTCACATTAATCCGGACCTTCACCCAGAATAAGAGCCTATCTTATATGTTTCCCACACCCTGTACATACAGATTGCTCACATTAAAACTCATCCTACCTGCATCTACTGCATGTTATAAGCCTTTAAACATCCAAGATGGCGGCTCATGGAGCATCAGGCAGCCTGCAAACAGGAAGTGTCGTCTGACTGTGCCACTCTGCTTTCTGGGATTGCTGCCCTTTTCCTGACCCCATCTCTGCTCTGTCTGTGCAAAGCACAACTATAACCCCATCCCCTGCACTTTATCCCCCTCTCCTTTCCTCAGTATGTGATGCTTCTGAGTCAAGATGGCAGCGCCCGTATCCTAGAGTCCTGAACAGAGTTGCAGCCCAGTGGGGGAAGGAATAATAAGTAAGTGACTAAAAACTTAAAATATATTAATTTTAGATGCTGGGAAATAGTTTATTGCTGAAGGCCCGGTTTTAGTGAAAATGGCCAAATTGTGGCTAAAGTGTCAAAATATTGTGTGGCCACAATATTTTTTCAGCACTGCCTTAAACCGGACCAACAGTCTGGCACAGTTGGAAAAGAAAAGTAGCGGCCATTTTGGAGCTTCCTCTCCCAGCATCTCAGCCATGCTGCTGCCTGGATTCAACTGACAATGCACAGTAACAGGAAACCCAGCAGCACTTCCTGTTTGCAGGCAGCCTGCAAATGCATGAGCCGACATTTTGTTTCTAAAATTTACTACATCAGGAGTTAATGAATTTGTATGTGCAGCAATATAGATTGCTCTGGGAAGGGATGAATATGAGCACTGCTTGTTGTGTTGGTCTGGTTTAAGTCATTTTTGACTGTTGGTCCACTTTAACTATATATATATCGATATATATAGATATATCTATATAGATATAGATAGAGAAAGAGAGAAATAGATAGAGATAGATAGATAGATAGATAGATAGATAGATAGATAGATAATAGATAGATAGATAGATAGATAGATAGATAGATAGATAGATAATAGATAGATATGAGATAGATAGATATGAGATAGATAGATAGATAGATAGATAGATAGATAGATAGATAGATAGATAAATAGATAGATAATAGATAGATAGATAGATAGATAGATAGATAGATAGATAATAGATAGATAGATAATAGATAGATAGATAGATAGATAGATAGATAGATAGATAGATATATGGAGAGATAGATAGATAGATAGATAGATTAATAGATAGATAGATAGATAGATAGATAGATAGATAGATAGATAGATAGATAGATAAATAGATAGATAGATAAATAGATAGATAATAGATAGATAGATATATGGAGAGATAGATAGATAGATTAATAGATAGATAGATAGATAGATAGATAGATAGATAGATAGATAGATAAATAGATAGATAATAGATAGATAGATATATGGAGAGATAGATAGATAGATAGATAGATAGATAGATAGATAGATAGATAGATAAATAGATAGATAGATAGATAGATAGATAGATATATGGAGAGATAGATAGATATAGATAGATAGATAGATAGATAGATAGATAGATAGATATATGGAGATAGATAGATAGATAGATAGATAGATATATGGAGAGATAGATATAGATAGATAGATAGATAGATAGATAGATAGATAGATAGATAGATATATGGAGAGATAGATATAGATAGATAGATAGATAGATAGATAGATGGATTGCTGGATGTGTTATAGCTATATATCTTTATATATTATTTATTTATTTTCCTATTTCACACTGTTCCTTTTACAATGGCTCCAAGCAAAGCTTTCACGGTAAATTTCTAATTCTTGGAGCACAGAATGTTTGTGAGGCCCGGAGCAGAGTTCAGTATAAATTAGCCCTGCTTGTGACAATACTAATTACATGCCAAACACCTCCTGACTTCTCTTTCACGCTCACAGGGTCTCGTTATCGTTAAACAATCTTTGCTGAATCGGCTGTATCTGAAGCGCAGAGAGATTGGAGCCAAGCGGGGGACCTGAGTGCCATCTAGTGGCAGAATGATAAAAATACAAGTAGTCTCCGTAGTCCTCTGTGTCAGTGGTGATCAGTATATCTTTCTTTTTTTTGGGGGGGGGGGGGGATAAAGGTAGGAAATCCTGTTTTGCATTGCGGCCAATGCCTCTAGTGTTACACTGGAGAATACAATGATGGGAATCAAGAATAGTTCCACCTTCCATGTAATAAACAATGGTCCAAAGCTTCTATTATCACGTTCTGGGTTAAAGCGGGCCAAAACCCACTGAACTTGTGAAATACATTTGGCTAAAGCCCCTTCCGATATTCCCTATTTAGGGTGTAGAACTAAAATTTAAATTTTCGCTTTTTGATTTGTCCTGGAACACTGATTTTTTTGCTGTTTCTCTGTAAGATGTCAGGTGATCAGTCATTGCATAGGTGCAGCTATGACATCATTACCACACACAACAGTGGCAATGAATGGAGGAGGCGGAGCTTTACAGCTAAAACAGGCGCCATTATCTGGGATTAGAGTGAAGCAGGAGCAGTGAAAATTGGCAAAAGGTGCTTTTCATGGGGGGAGCAATTCTGGGGATACTACGATAGTTAAAAATGTGGATTTTGGTCCACTTTAAGTTCTGACTGCAGGGCACCAAGATTACACTGCAAGAAAGGTGGGCGCTGAAGAACCTAAGGCTTGACCGGAATCTAAGGGCAAGGACGGGTTGGGCTGTGCTGGAAGCCCAGGTCATTCCACTGGGGAATTCATAGTTTAATAGTGCAAATAGTGGCCATTGGGTGCTAATGCACTTCCTCCACATTTTTCCATCTGTGAACAACACATTTCCATGAACACACATAGTCGGATTATGAGGAGGGTGCAAGGGGCGTGAGTAGGGATGAGCGAACCGGTTCGGACGAACCGGAATTCGCTCCGAATTTCAGGGAAAATTCGATTCAGCACGAACCCGAATTTTTTTTGGTTCGTGCCGATCGAATTTTCCCTGAAATAAAAAAAAAAAAATGCCGGCATGGTGGGAGCGGGCAGGCCGGCTACGCTGTCAGCGGGTGGCAGAAGCACTTACCTGCATGGTCGGAGCGTGGAGGCCGGCGCCCTCTGATGACAGCTGAGAGCGGCGCCGGCCTCCACGCTCCGACCATGCAGGTAAGTGTTTGCTTTTTAAACAAATGCCGGCATGGTGGGAGCGGGCATTCCGGCTGCGCTGTCAGCGGGCCGGCTTCCGCTGCCCGCTGACAGCGTAGCCGGCCTGCCCGCTGCCACCATGCCGGCATTTTTTTTTTCAGATGAGCGATTCGTGAAAGTTCGATTCGGGCAAACCCGAATTTCTTGGGGAAATTCGGCGAATCGCCCGAATCGAACTTTCAAGAAGTTCGCTCATCTCTAGGCGTGAGCCCCAGGGCCTCCACCACATGCCCTGCAAAGCGGGCCTCCACCAACCTTTGGTTTATGGTCTGGTCGAGGAGGCTTTTTAGTCTTAGGCTTGATGGGCTCCGGGGGCCCACAATGAAGCAATTGGCAGCACGCCTGGGCAAGCCACCTGCTAAAGCCACCACAGGGCAGGATGGAGAGTCTAGAGCAGCAAAGCCACCGCCATCAGCAGCGCTACAGTGATGGGTGCAGAGCTGTCACTGCACATAAGCCACCAAGCACAGCCGCTGGCAGCTCAATGCAGGGAACCAGCTTGGAGACTACACTACCCCCCACCCAGAATGGCAAAGCAGGAGATCCTGAGCAGCACGCACCCGCACAAGGGATTCGATCTGACGTTCCAATAAGTTGGCGAGTGCCAGAGAACCACCACCACCTTGGCAGGACTAAATACTGTATCTGGGGCCTCCACCAGATATTGTGCCCAGGGGCCTCCACCACACTTAACCCGTCCCTGTGAACAAACACTATATTAGTGACTACACACAGGTGAATAACACACTAAGGGACCGTGAAGTGCACAAGTGTCTAAACTCAGCGCCCGGGGAGCAATTGGGGGTTGGGTGCCTTGCTTCAGGGCACTTCAGCCATGGCTGGGAATCGAAACCTGTCACCTTACGGCCAAAAGCCCACTTCCCTTACCTCTAGGCCATAACTGCCCCTAAGGGCATCAAGGACGAGGGTTGTTCTTAGATTCCGGTCAAGCCTTGGGTTCTTCAGCGCCCACCTTTCTTGCAGTGTGATAATTAAGGGCAGGCATGCAGCAATTCCCTGGGCCTGATGGACCGACAGCAGTTGGATGGCAGGGTCACACAACAGCCACAGGTCATGGGCAGGAGGCAAGCTGTAATCAGGGTTGAAGTCCAAGAGTCCCAGGAGGAGTGAGAGATGTAGAGTCCTGGACATACCCTTCCCTATCTTCCCCTTCCATATCTTTTTTTTAGTTTTGTTTGGTGGGTGGCAAGTGGGGTTTATTCATTCTATATATCACTTGATCTTACAACATTTCCACCCTGAGGCTTAGAGAGGCCTCCTTTCTTTCACATTATGTTGTACTATGGCCGCTGGCTCAATTTACGCCTATTGGTTACTTGGCAGTATATGTTGTTAATTTGTACTAATGGCTTAGGCCCTTATTTAACAAGGGATAGCGACAGGTAGCGACTGGTGAGCGGCCGGTAATGACGGGCCCCGCCACGAGAACGCCTGCTCCCCACCACAATCACACATTTATCAAGCCGATCCTGCTTAGCGACTGAGATAGCGCCATATAGCGACTCATTCATCATTATTCCAGCCTCAGCCCACAGCGCCAGCGTCCGACCTTGAACAGCGACAGGTATGACCTCTCGCTACCTGGCGCTCTCCAATGCATTTCAATGGAACAATCTTTAAATATTCATAATTAATTTTTTTTTTTTTTTTTGTGAAAAATTCTGTGACCAATTCTGCCATTTCAAATAATTTTTTTAAGGGAAAAAAAAAAATTGTACAGAATTGATATTACAGGTCTGATATTAATGTATTCATATTACTAAATTATTTAAAAAACTTGTTTTTTTTGGTTTCCAAAAATATGGTTGTTTGGGGGTTAAAAAAACTACTTTTAACCCATCGCCGCCAGCGCTCTGGGGTTTAAACATGCATTTCACAGCGCCAGAATTTTTTGAGCCTGATTTGTTAATGAATATGGTGGGAGCCGGTCGCTATGGCCAGTCGCTATAATGCGACTCCCATACAGCGCGGAACCTGTCAAATAGCGACTCCTCACCCAATATTCAACATTACGGCAAACCGACTGAGTCGCTATCAACTACCGAACAACGCCCAAGCACAGCGACTACTAGCGGGCGCTCTGAAAATGCTGCTACAGTCGCTCAACTGTCGCTACCTGCCGCAGTTAATGAATCAGCCTACCTGTCTTTTCTTCGTACATTGTATAAATAGACCAATCAGGTGTGCACACTAATTCATGGTTGACAAAAAGTTAATTTTAATATGCATAAAATAACCACAGCAATAATTGGAGCTCAATTCATAAAAGCAGCTCCCAAGGTTGCACATAAAAGATAACAAATATTTACAATGACGGCCAGGCTGATTCATAATTAGCGCGGGGTATCGGCAGATGAGCGTCTGTATAGCGACGCTTAGAGTGAACGCTAGTCTACGCTGTGATCGGCTATCGGGCGCTGTAACATAGCGCCTCAGTCGCTGTAGTAACCTGGCGGGCATTGATGAATGTGATGAATGTTGGACGCTCTAACACCAGTACAGCACTGCAGCGAGTGAAAGGTAGCGCCAGCTCAGTGCGACCGACTTACACCATATTCAACAAAAAAACAAATTCAATTTGGTTGCTATAGCACAGAGCGCCAGACGCTGTGTGATTAAAGTCTGTTTTTGAACACATATCCACCAGTAACAAAGCGAAAACATATGAAATGACATTGTTGTAACATTGTGACATTAACATTAATAGACCTGTAATGACAATTCTGCAAAAAAAAAGCAAAAAAATCATAAAAGTTTTCAAAAAAGACTCTTTCTAGGCCAGAAGAGGTGACACAATTATTTGAGAGAAAAATAAATAAATAAATAAAACCCTGTTTAAACAGAAGAAAAGGAACATCCATTGTATGGGAAAGCGATAGGTAATACCTGACGCTCTGGAAGCTAGAGCGCCGGCGCTATACGCTGAGCCACCTGTAATGATGAATCGTATGCTTTCATAAGGCGTACAGCGCCCAGCGTTCACCAGACGCTTCCTACCGCTACGAGGCACTACCTGGCGCTATCCCTTGATGAATAACCCCCTGTGTGTTTAAAGTCTGTTTTCAAGCATCTATCAACTAGTAACAAAGTGAAAACATATGGAATTACATTGTAGCAACATTGTAACATGAACACTTTAACGGCAGACCTGTAATGTCATTTCTGAAGAAATATATAAAAAATGAAAAAATTATGAAAAAAACTGCTTTTTCAATGCTAGAAGAGGTCAAAGAATTATTTGTGATTTTTTTGGGAAAAAAAAAACCCGTTTAAAGAGAAGAAAAGGATCATCCATTGAAATGTATGGGAGAGCGCCAGGTAGCGAGAGGTCATACCTGACGCTGTGCAAGGCTGGCGCTGTTCGCTGAGGCTGTGAATATGATGAATCAGACGCTACATGGCGCTATTCCAGTCGCTCAACAGATTCTGCTTGATAAATGCGTAATTGTGTGCCGTGTCCGGCGTTCACCAGTCGCTATCAGTCGCTACCTCTCATTAACCAGGCGCTACCTGACGCTATCCCTTCTTAAATAAGGGCCTTTGTATGTGTATGTTGATAACAGAGCTATGTGCAATACTGTGGATTGGATATGTGCAATTACATCTACAGCCGCTACAAAGTTATGTAATATATGTTTACTGCTATAAGTAATATTGCTACAATTCAGCCACTTTATTTTTGTATTGGACACTTTGTCATTGTAAATATTTGTTATCTTTCATGTGCAACCTTGGGAGCTTGCTTTTATGGATTGAGCTCCAATTAATGTTGTGTGGATATTATATATATTAAAATGATCTTTTTGCCAATCATGAATTAGTGTGTGCACGTGATGTGAAAGAAGGGTATGGATGGAACCCTTGAAAGTGGACCAAAACCCAGCATTTTGACTATCCTGGCTTTTGGTCCTTCCCCCCGATCGGAGTGCCTCGCTGTCTGAAACCCCCCAGATCGCCAAGCGCAACTCACCTCTTCCCGGTCCTACGGTGCATGTGTGACTGCTCGTCCAATCAGCTCGCTCAGAGCCGCTGACGTCACGTCGTCTAAGCCTACGGCTCCAAGCGTGCTGGCGGGCGCATCCCCAATACCCTCTAACAAGGAGTGTGCACGCTCTGACCATTCACAAATGCCTGCCGCGGACACGTGCCCTGCTAGAGGGTCAGCTGGGTTGCAGCCGCGGTTTGTGCATGCGCCGTTGGACCGGAAAACAAGGTAAGTGAATGGGGCGACCTGGGGGTGGGGATCGATCAGCCTGGGAATCTTATAGATTCCCGGGCCGATTTTGATGGGTTTTGGTCCGCTTAAAGGAAGGTTACAGCACTCCTAACTGATAAATCGGTTTAAAGCTGGGACTTTAGTCACTGTATATCTATGTGTGCTGAACCAATAATATTTATTCATTGCTTTGGACAAAAATGACTTGCAATGTATTGTTTTAAAGCGGACCAAAACCCACATTTTTGACCCCCCTGAATCGCTCCCCCAATGAAGGGAACCTTTTGCCAATTTGAATTGCTCCTGCTGCACTCTAATCCCAGATAATGGCGCCTGTTTTAGCTGTAAAGCTCCGCCTCCTCCATTCATTGCCACTGTTGTGTGTAGCAATGATGTCATAGCCACACCTATGCAATGTCTGATCACCTGACATCTTACAGAGAGGGGCAGCAAAAAAAAAATCAGTGTTTCAGGAAAATTCAAAAAGCAAAAATATCTATTTTTATTTCTACGCCCTAAGAAAGGAGTTCTGGCAGGGGCTTTGGCCAAATGTATTTCACAAGTTCAGTGGGTTTCGGTACGCTTTAAAGTGGACCAAAGCCCACAGAGATCGGCCGGAGAATGTATAATATTCCAGGGCCGCTTGTTTACCTTCCCCCAAGGCATCCAAAATCGCTGTGTGAAACCCCCCATGTCGCCCAGAAACTCACCTTCATTCTCGGCGCATGTGCCAGCACCGGGCGCATCCCTCCTATCGCTTTAGCAGGGCGCGTGCCCGCACCAGGCATTTGTGAATGGCCGGCGCAGTCACGCTCCCTGTTAGAGGGTAGCAGGAGATGCGTCCAGCGCACTCGAATCTGGTTGCCTTAGACGAAGGCTTAGATGAAGGGGCGGGAGAGGATCCGAGCGCACTGATTGGATGAGCGGCCGCGCATGTACCATAGGACCGGGGCGAGATGAGTTCGTTCAGACGACCTGCGGGGTTTCACACATCCCCAATCGTGGTTGCCCAGGGGAAAGGACCAAAACCCAAGGTAGTCAAAATCCTGGGTTTTGGTCCACTAAGATGTAGAATTATTAGAGGCCGATTCATTAATAGCGCCAGGTAGCGACAGATGAGCGACTGTAGCGTGATTTTTTCAGCGCCAGCCAGTATTCGCTGTGCTTGGCCGGCGTTAGCTTGATGACAGCGACTCAGTCGGTGTGCGGTAATGTTGAATACGGGCTGGGGGGTCGCTGTTTCACAGGTCCAGCGTTGTATGTGAGCGCCTGACAACGAATGGCCAGAGCGAACGGCTAGCTTCATATTCATTAACAAATCACGCTCCGAATGTGCTGTCGCTGTCCATTCCTTGTTTAAACCCCAGAGCGCTGGCAGCGATGGGTATTAACTAGTTTTTAACCCCTAAACAACCATATTTTTTGAATGTAACATTATACATGTTTTTAGAATCATTTTGTAATATGAATACATTAATCTCAGACCTGTTAGATCAATTCTGCACAAATTTTTTTTTAATTTTTTTTTTACTTAAAAATAAATCCTAACATTGCAGAAGTGGTCTCCGAATTTTTGACATTAAAAAAAAAAAAAAAAAAAATTAATACCAATTAATTAGGAATAATTATAGATTGCTCCATTGAAATGCATTGGACATCGCCAGGGAGCGACAGCTCATACCTGGCGCTGTGAGGGAATTTGCAGCGGCGCTGTTCGGTCCAGGCGGCTTCATGATGAATGCCGCGCTAGCCGTCGCTCTCGCCGGCGCTAGCCTCATTTTGCTTGATAAATACGTCATTGTGACCGCCGCCGGGCGTACTTGAGTCGGTAGTCGCCGTTAGCTGCCGCTACCTGGCGCTCGTCAGACACTACCTGGCGCTATCGCTTGATGAATAAGGGCATTAGTCTTGAAGTAAAAACCATTGAAAGTCCATAGCATGAGGCTTCGGGCTGGCAGCGTAGATTTATACTAGAGTCTGTAGCAGAGGTTGTAGACAGGCAGCAGGATGTGTAAGATCAAAGGTCTCTTGCAAACAGGAACAAAGCGGGTTCTTAGGCAGATCTCCTGCTGCCATCTTGGAGCCTACGCATTGGAAGCCCCAGGTTATCCCACCGGGGAACTGAGGGTCAGGGCAGGCAAGCATTGATTCCCTGGCACCAATGAGCTGGCAGCAGGTGGCTTGCAGAGACGGGGTCAGACCTAAGCCGGGGTCATGGCCAAGCGGTAATGCCCCAAAGTCATGATACATCTTGATGGTGCTAATCCATAAAGGTCTCACTTTCTCCTCTCCCCTGCTTCTGGTTCCTCATACTTGGACTGTGTAACTGCTCTAGAGTCTCCATGTATGATCTAGCTTTGCTTATTGACCACAGACCTGACCTGAGGCCTCCCCGGATGGTGTGTGCTTGACAACATTTTTATTATGTGCAGTGTGGGTCTGATGTATGTTTAAAACTCCTGTGGGAGGACAAGTTTATATATTTTAGGACCTTTTCGCTCCATAAGACGCACCCAAGTTTAGAGCAGGAAAATAAGAAAGAAATTCCAAACCAAATTATGCGCTAACCCTTCCTCAATCACCTCATTACAGGCAGTGTGCAGAATCCCTCCAGTCACCCCATTACAGGCAGTGTGCAGAATCCCCCTAATCACCCTATTACAGGCTGTGTACAGCATCCCCCATTACAGACTGTGTGTAACATCCCTCATTACAGGCTGTGTGCAGCATTCCCCATTTCAGTCAGTGTGCAGCATCCCCCCATTAAATGCAGTGTGCAGCATCCCCAATTTCAGGCAGAGTACAGCATCACCCTATTACAGGTATTGTACAGCACCCCCCATTACAGGCTGTGTGCAGCATCCTGCATTTCAGTCAGTGTGCAGCATCCCTCATTTCAGACAGTGTGCGGCATCCCCAATTACATGCATGGTGCAGCATCCTCTATTACAGACAGTGTGCAGCACCCCCCATTACAGACTGTGTGCAGCATCCCCCATTTCAGACAGTGTGCGGCATCCCCCATTACATGCATGGTGCAGCATCCTCTATTACAGGCAGTGTGCAGCATCCCCTATTACAGGCAATGTGCAGCATCCCCCATTACACTGATTGCCTTCCTGCTTCTGGTGGTAGGTGTGGCCTATTTACAGCCGGCATTTTGTGAATGGACACCAGTCATGAATAGTGACGCCCACCTGTCGGAGCTAGGAACGCAGACAGTGCCGCTATGCGGGAACACTGGAAGGTATGGCAGCATGTATGTGTGTGTCTGTATGTGTGTGTATCTGTATCTGTGTGTGTGTGCGTGTGCCTAGCAGGCAGTCCTCAGTTGCGCTCCTTCTTCATACACACACACACATTCACTTCACAAGATGCACCAATATTTCCCCCACCCCCAATTTTGGGGGGAAAAGTGCATCTTATGGAGCAAATAATAGACAGACCAAAAAAGAGGGTTGGATGGCACCAATATCTAACACCATGAAAGGATCAACCCAAAATCACACGGTGTGCTCAATATCCCTGGCAATATAACCAATGTATCAACAAAATGTAATGTGGGGGTCCCCACATGCCCCCCAAAGAAGGTGGTCGCCCTGAGGAAGCAACGCACGGACGTTGCGACACGCGTTGGCGATTATATCCACGGGGGGAGGCCCAGTTGGTCTGTATGCATATTATGTTGCTGTATGCCTTTGCTGTCTACCCTGGTTGGTCCTTTTGTCCTTATAAAACTTGCACAGTATTTTTTCATATTTTGTTCAAGGATCCTCTGATCCTTATTGTTTACCAACTGTGGTATTAGGCTTTTTATTCATATGGATTATCATGTATTACTTTGATGTATCTCTGGCGCCCCCCGGTGTCTATTGTGTATGTGTGATGTAGTCTTAGATGTATTGTATTATTGTCCTTTTAGCTATATGTATTTTCAATAAATAATTTTTTTACTATTTTGGAAGGTAGTGCTATCTCTCTGGCATTTTCTGGGGGGCATGTGGGGACCCCCACATTACATTTTGTTGATACGATGGAGCAAATAATAGGGTTTATTCATTTTACCTATATGTGAGCCCCTATATACCCTGGTCCTTTTGTGTAT
This sequence comes from Gastrophryne carolinensis, assembly GCA_027917425.1. Taxonomy (NCBI): domain Eukaryota; kingdom Metazoa; phylum Chordata; class Amphibia; order Anura; family Microhylidae; genus Gastrophryne; species Gastrophryne carolinensis. Next base: position 602,220,898 of record CM051235.1, read on the forward strand.
ATCCTACCTGCAGATGCAAACACAAAAATAATACCCTTCCCTAATCTTGACCATGACTCAACCCTGTGGCCTTTAGTCTAATGACCCCCTCTAGTGTTCTCTAGTGACCCCCAGCAAGGCAGGATAAGGTTTGAAGATAGAAGAAAAGGAAAGAAGGAATGGGAACTAAAGAAGAAAGTAGGCATCTGTGATAAGCCTGTATAGGATGAGGCTAGCAGGGAGGGAGGGGGCTCACAGAGGAAGGGTGGACTCCAGTACTGAGGCCAATGGCAGACTGGGGCCAAAAATCAGGCCAGGATTTTACCAGCACCCGGCCTGCCCATGACCAGCCAGTGGCATCTCTGCTGCTCCCTGGCCAGACAACCAGTGTGCTCCAAGGCTGAGGTTATATCATTGGGGGGAGGACGTGGGCTGGGGTTGCTTGGGTGAGGGGATAGAGTGGTGAAGGGGATGGAGGGCTGGGATTGGATGGGAGTGTTAGTAAAGCTAGCAGCCCAGACTGCCCCAAAGCATTTGCCCGGGTCTCTGCCCCTTACTGAGGTTGAGTCACATCTGAGAGGGCAGCACAGAGACACACATGGACTTCTTTATAGTTGTTTTGTGTGCTGCTCCTGCCTGTGCTCACCTTGTGGTCACTGATGGAACTGCAGCCTGTGCATGGCACTAAAACGCCTCTCAAGAAAGTTTGACCTATATTTTCTAGTAAATTAGTGATTTAATTTAACTTTTCACTGTTTATACTAACTTTAGAGATTTGACATTTATTTTCCTTGAATCTATGTTCATGACTTTTTTTTTCCCAAATGAGCGGACAATGGAGGTTATTTAAGAAGGGATAGCGCCAGGTAGAGCGGCAGACAGTGTCTGGTGAACGCCGGGCGCTGTACGCAAAACCACATTTATAAAAGCGAATCTGGTGAGCTTCTCTAACATCGCCATGTAGCGTCACATGTATTATTTCAGGCGGCTCAGTGTATAGCGCTGGCGCTCTAGCTTCCAGAGCGCCAGGTATTACCTTTCGCTCACTGTCGCTCTCCCATACATTTCAATGGCCGTTCATTTGCTTGTGTTTAAACAGCGTGTTTACATTTCTTTTTTTTTTTTGCTCCAATCATTGTGTGACGTCTCCTGGCTGCAAACAAAAACTTTTAGAAACTTTTTGGACTTTTTATATTTTTATGCAGAATTGTCATTACAGGTCTGGCACTAAAGTGTTAATGTCACAGTGTTACAACAATGTCATTCCGTGTGTTTTCGCTTTGTTACTGGTGGATATGTGTTCAAAAACAGACTTTAATCACACAGCGTCTGGCGCTCTATGCTACAGCGCCCAGCTTTAGAGCGCCGACGTTGTGTGTGTCCTTTTTTGATAAATATGGTGTGGAGAGCTGAGAGTCGGTCGCACTGAGCTGGCGCTACCTCTCGCTCCCTGCAGTGCTGTACTGGTGTTAAAGCGCCCTACGTACATTACATTCATTAATGAGGGCCAGGTTACGGCAGCGATTGAGGCGCTATGTTACAGCGCCCGATACCCGCTTACAGAGTCTACTAGCGGTCGCTAGGTGCCGCTATACAGGCGCTCATCTGCCGATACCTTGCGCTAGTAATGAATCAGCCTCCACATTTTTCTATGTGCTTGTGAACTGAACACATGCTTATTAAAGCAATGTTATTGCTTTGACCAGTTGTATTGTAAGTATGCTTTATATCCAGCAGATGGCGCTAATACACTACTTTTGAAGCAGCCCAGTGATGCAAAACCAAATTATCCAGTCTTCCCATTTATAGTCCTCTTCCCGTTTTAGCCTTCTATTCCCGAGCTTCTAGATCAGCTGATTGTGGCTCCGAGCAGGTCCTGAGTGGGGAATCCTATTTCTACATTCCCTTCTTCTCTGTTTTTTTACATCTCTCTCTTTCTTTTTTCCCTTCACTCTTTCTTTCCCGCCATCTCTCTATTGTGACCTCCCGTCCCTCTTCTTTTTTCACCCACTTCATGCCTTCTGTTCTTTTCACCTTCTCTCTCTTTTCCACATTCCCTTCATTCTCTCCCTTTATTGCCTCCTTTCTTCACCTTCATCTCTTTTCAGTTTCTTCATCTTTCTTTATTTCAAATTCCCTTCTCTCCTCCCAATTCTTCATCTCTTCCTTCCTTCTCTTTTCACAGTTTGTATGCCTACTTCTTTTTTTTTTACTTTCCCTCCATTTACTTCTCTTTTCACCTTCTGCCTTCTGTCATTATTTTTTCTCTCTCTCTATTTTAATTTGCTTCACTTTTTCTCTTTTCACTTTTCTGTTCCCTCATTCCTACCTGTTCTTTTTTGCTCTATCCGTGTCATTGTTTCTTCCTTTTTTGCTTTTTCCTGTGTTCGCTTGGTCTATTTATTTGTTTCCAAAATTCCCTCCATCTCTCTCTGTCACAATCTCTCCATCTTTCTTTCTTTTCTTTCTATTCTTTCTTTCTATTCTTCTCTTCTCCCTATTCTTCATCTCTTCCATTTTGTATGCCTACTCCCTTTTCACCTTCTGTCATTATTTTGCTCTCTCTTTCTTTTCTAATTTACTTCACTTTTTCTCTCTTTTCTATTCTTTTCTGCCACCTTATCTTCACCTTTCCTTTTTTGCTCCATCCATGTCATTGTTCCCTTGATCTTTATTTGTTTTCAAAATTGCCTCCGTCTCTCCCTTTCACATTCTCTCCATCTTTCTTTCTTTCTTTCTTTCTCCCTCTCTCTCTCTTTTTTCACTATTTTTCTTTCTTCTATTCTTCCACTTTTTTTCTTTTTCCCAGTATATACTCCCCACTCTGGTTACTGCCTCCACAATATAAAGCGTGTCTATATTTACAGGTTAAGAGGGGCAGTCCAGGCAAATATTACAATCAAAACATTTTCACCCTTTCTTCCCAGTGGGTCCTTCCCAGAGATCCAGCAATCTGTCCCCGAGATCAAGTCCTGCGGTATGCAGGCATACAGGGATTTTTCCTGAGAGCACATGTCCACACAGGACCACTATCTAGATTGATTGTGGCCTGTGAAGGAACGGCCCAGCTTAAGTTAAGAAACCTCAAATACCCCAGGTTGGAGTACTCCTTTAATCCACCTGTTCTAAATGCACAAGTCCGTATCTCCCTTCAGGAAGAAGTAATTAGCATGTATGTGCTGAATAGCTCAGGGGACAGATCTTCACACCCCCTGCTGGTCTTGCCACACCTTAGGCTGGGAAGCTGCCGGTCAGTCTGTAGCTGGCTCGACCCCTGGCTGTGAATTTGTCATAGCAAGGATTAAATCGCAGACTAGCGGCACCAACAGAAATTGCTCCATAACTGCGCGTCCATGTGTCGCACCGCCAAACCAGTTACAGAATCAGTACCGGCTTACCTAACCGCACATGGGGATAGGTTATGAGGGAATAGGAAATACAGGAATGCCCTGTAAACGGAGATCTAAGGTTCTGGTCAGCGTAGGAAGCAGATTTCTGGACTCATTGCGAGCACGGCATCCAGCCCGATAGTTTGGGACCGCTTCCAAGGCCATACGACCCCCCCTGCTCCAAGTTATAACCTCTAAAGTGTTTTAGGGCAAAAACACACGCCAGAACCATAGGAGGTGACGGCCCATCCCACAGAGGGGAGGGGGGCAGAGAGCCCTTGCAGCATAAATAGGGTGGTCTGGAACCAGGTAATCGTCACTCATCTGGAGGGGATATGCGGTTAGCATACTGGGGGTTGCCATCATCATCGATAAGCTCTTGACGTCCCCCTTGTGAGAGCTCCCCATCATCACTACTACTCTGCAACTGCATACTAAGGTAACTGCTTATTGTTTCTCTGTGTAATGCGCTCAATCCTTTAACCATCTCAGAATAGCATAATTGTATCATCTGTATCATATTATATTACATCATAGTTAAATGCTTGTTATCAGTGCCTATTGTGCTTATAGCATTAAAATTTACATTTTAACTTGAGTGATCTGTTTGCCTTAAACCAAGAATCTGTGTGTCCGTGGCTTCGGGCCTTGTATCCCTGGTAGAAGGGGTCGGACAAAGGGTTTTGGGAACGCTGTCTGTGTGCACGGAGGTCTCTGGTTTGTAGTTGGGACCTTGTGACCGCGGTTCCCCGACATGGCCCATGCCACCATCATGTCTGTGCCCCCCACAATCATTCTTCAGACATTGGGCCCAGCCAACATGTATAGGTTATGGGGGCCCAGACCATACAGCCTATAGTGCCTTCATAACCTATAGCGTGAGTGGGCACCACTGCATCCATGCCCAATCCGGCTCAAAAAGGGGCCCATCCATCACATTTATGTTATGTGAGGCCCAGACCATACAACCTATAGTTTGATGACGGGGCCCCATCGCATAATAAGCTATTAAGCAGTAATGCACCAAGTGCCAGTGCCGATTAATCCCCCACCCCTCCACAGTGCTGCTATGGCTGCTAATGAAGGGAGGGAGCTCACACATGGACCAAGTCCCAGGCTTTCCTCCACTTTAAAGCTAAAAAAAAAAACAGGATTTTGACAATCCTGGGTTCTATTCCATACCCTGGGGGCATCCCGAATTAGGATGCCCCACTGTGTGAAACCCCCCAGATTGCCCAGTGCAACTCACCTCTCCCCAGTCCAAAGGTGCATGCACAGGCTCTGTACCAATCAGAGCCATTTCCAGGGACAATATCATTCGGCAAACAGCTCGAGGGAGAGTTTGCGCATCCCCAGAGGCACACTTGCTCCTGCCCCAGCTGTTCACACAGCCCAAGGGTACAGGGGAAGCGGCCGCTCTCACTCTCCATTATAAACAATCAGAGTAAGGGTGTATGTCATAGCACGGTTGGCCAATCAACTCACACACAACTCTGCTCTGGCTTAAAGTGGACCAACACCCAGGATTTTGACAATTCTGGGTATTGATTGATAGCAAGTAACCAGCTCACCCCGCCATGAAAGACATCCCTCCAGCACGGATTCAGGGAAAAACTCTTGAAGATTTCCAATGCCACGAACAAAAGGATGAATCCAGCTCCAGGAATAAAACTTAACTTTTACTATTGAAGTATAAAATAAAATCCATAGGAAAATCCATAGGAAAATACAAAACAGCCAGTGTGACCAGCAAGACAGTGTCACCCCCGTCCCTAATAGACACCGTGACGCGTTTCAGGCCTCAAGAGCCCTTAGTCATACAATTGTATATGTTTGTAAACCTGGGGAAGCCACACACTTACCCGTTCCGCCCGAGAGCGCGAGCCGTCCGGCACCGTCATATGACGTCACTCCGGCAGTCCGCGCTCGCTGCAAACCCAGCAGCAGACAGGGAGAGTGTGGACCCCTCCCATTCAGTGATGTCAGAGCCAAGCCTCCACAAACGTGAATTAGGATAGGCCTGGGTATTGGTATTGATGTCCTGGGTATTGGTCCACTTCTGCGGGGCACCCCGAAAAATCACCTGCCCCGCTCCCACGTGATACGCTGGTCCAATCGCTGCCGATGGATAAGGAGAGGCAGCGACGGACAAGCTGAGCGCGGGCCGCCGCCACCTCCCGCGCGTCCCCCTTACAGGGAGCGCGCACCCGCGCCGGCCGTTTGTGAATGGCCGGCGCGGGGGCGCTCTCCCTGTAAGAGGGACGCGTGGGGAGCGGCGGCGGCGGCTCGCGCATGTGCCGCTGGAACGAGGATCAGGTAAGATTTTCGGGGATCTGGGGGGGTTTCACACACCGATCGGGGTGCCCCGCAGTCAGGGAGCTGATCGGTCCGGGAATCTTATAGATTCCCGGGCCGATCAGGGGAGGGTGTTGGTCCACTTTAAACAATGCCGCTCTGCTTTATTGACTTCACAGTATGGTGCCGCTTATAGCACATCCACAGGTCAAAGCTGTAACTTCCATATAAGCCAATTTCCAATATCAACATATCTCAGCACAAATCAATTACACGCAGTTTACAGTTAATCACGTTAAGATAGGGGCCTATTCCACCCCACTTTGATGTGAACACTAGCTTGTAGCAAGGAATCACGTAGGGCAATGGTTACTGTCACGCTCAGGTAACTCCAGCCCTCCAGGTAAGCCCTCAACCCCCAATCTCCGCAGCCAGCTTCCCCTGTAGGAGCCCCCGCTTGCCGGGACGCAGTACATGCCTGCCCGGGATCGGTTGCCCCCAGGACTTTAATGGCTCAAAGGATGGGAGCTTACTGTTTGGAGTTCTGGAGAACCATTAGCGAAGAGCGGGATCAAAGTGAGTTCCAGCGGTCCGCGCTCGCTGCAAACCCAGCAGCAGACAGGGAGAGTGTGGACCCCTCCCATTCAGTGATGTCAGAGCCAAGCCTCCACAAACGTGAATTAGGATAGGCCTGGGTATTGGTATTGATATCCTGGGTATTGGTCCACTTCCGCGGGACACCCCGAAAAATCACCTGCCCCGGTCCCACGTGATACGCTGGTCCAATCGCTGCCGACGGATAGGGAGAGGCAGCGACGGACAAGCTGAGCGCGGGCCGCAGTATATGCCTGCCCGAGATCGGTTGCCCCCAGGACTTTAATGGCTCAAAGGATGGGAGCTTACTGGTTGGAGGTCTGGAGAACCATTTGCGAAGAACGGGATCAAAGTGAGTTCAATTGATGAAGCAGGAATTACTAGGAAGTCTAAAGACAGGCCAGAGGTCAGCACCGGGTAAGCAGAGATCACGACGGTACAGTAGGATGAGGCAGCTCGAGGTCGGGGTACGAAGCAGGGGTCAAGGCTGGCAGCGGACAGGATGGTCGTGGATAGCAAAGGTCGGCAACAGGGATCAATCAGAGAACAATTCAGTAGGCAAACTAGGTACGACAAGGCTCTATCACAGGCACTGAGTAAATGACAGGCTGAAGACTTTATAGGATCCAGATATGATTGGAAATGGGGGAAGTGAGTGCGTGATTGGTGCTTTCTAGAAGTTCCACAATCATTGGCTCTGAACCACAAAAAGGGCGTATAGCCCAAACCCCTCCTTTGGGCTCATTGGCCCCCAACCCAGAACTAGGGGCTTTTCCCCCCACACACGCCGCCGGAGGGCATATAAATCACTGGAGCCGGGGACGTGAGGGAGAGGAAGGAGAACGACCGTGCTCGGCGCCGCACGAGCCGCCGCGGCCACCGAACAGGAAGTGCTGCGGACGGCCGCCCGGAGACAGCGCGGGACCGGGACGCAGGGGAGTTAGTTCTGACAGTTACTAAGGGAGAGACTCTCCACCTTAGGGATATTGGCCACAACTTGGGTTCAAAGCTTCCAGTGGTCCCACTGGTATGAGCACAAATCAGCGAATGTCCAGGGAGAACACTCCCAACCGGGTTTAACACTTCCCCGAGGCTTAAGTGTTTCCAAAAAAGGCAGCCACACCTCAGGTCAGGCTTTTCTCTCAGCATTGCACACTCCACAGGTGGCCCCTTCTCTGTTAATTCCACACCAAAGGTACCTCCATGGCTCCTCGGTCTCCTGACAGGGTCCACTCAGGTGTCCAAAAACTGAGCTGTTATGGGATGACCCATCCGGTGACCTACCATGAGCTCGACCCACCATACCCCTGGTATATATTAAAATTCCACTCACTACATATAGCTAGGGGCCTAACTCCACCCAGTTCCTTCTGACTTATAGTCTAACTCCACCCCTTCTGGTTATTAATGGATGTCCCACCCCCTTCTTTCTGCATAGAAGTTAGCTCCACCTACTAACTACCTGGTATAAGACACAATGCAAAAAAGAAACAAGGGGCCCCCAAACTTATTCAGGATCAAGTCACACCACTTTATTAATACATATATACAGGACTAATTAAAACATAATTAAAAAACATATACAACAAACCACTAGGGGGAGCTGTAAGCTGCTAGTCACTAAAGATATTATATTGTTCAAAGGACCTCTTATATAAACCTTATAGTAAATACCCTCACTCCTACTTCTTATAAAGTGCAAGTGTCATTGTATACTGAATTAATCTAAAACAATCTATACCAATATCATAGTCTGAATTCATGAACTAATGCCTAATAATAATGAATAAAGTGCAAATCTACAGTGAAATATTCATTAACAAAGTGCCAATGTGCAAATAAGGTGGATTTAAGAGGATCCGACGGAACGGCAAAAACACAATATGTACACAGATAAGATCTTACATGTGTTACAAAGCAGCTGCAGGCTCCCCTCCCCTGGCCAACGCGTTATGTGACAATGTTGCCATTAACCGTGCCTCCCTTTATACTCACCATTCCACGTTCCCCCGCTCGTCTAATTGAGCGCACACTGGATTACCTGTTATAAGACAACTCCTCCCACCCCCCAACCCAGCCAGGAACAAGGTAAGCCCCATTCTTGCTCTCCTCCTCTAGGCCTAGGGAAGCTCTGTGCCCTAGTGTAGTAGTGTAGTGTGCCCTTCCCATTCTCCCTTGTAGAGGTGCTGGCAGGATGTGCAGGGATGGCCCAGGGCATGGCACAAGGATCCCCAGAAAGACCTAGATATATCCAGCTGCCTGGGGCACCCATGTATGGGGCCTACAGTTTCCCCGTCTGGGCACACGTGAACCTTCCTGCACCTACCTGGCAAGTGGACCTAATTTAATATATTTTTTAGGGATGCGCTTAGGTAGGGAACCAAATTTAATTTCTTAAGTAACTGAGTGATTTATTTTTTCCTTCCTAGAACCAGAAGAGAAGATCTCGGTGGACCCCATTAACACTTTTCTGCTGGCGCTTTACTTTTCCTCCCCGCTTGTTCCTCCAATAAATCCGCTTTTAATGAAAGAAAGGTGTGGGTGTGGTTTTTTCATCCTACTACAGGAACATAACATTTTCAGAGGTTTCTAATGGTTGTCTGCAGAGGAGTAGCTTGGCTTTTTGGCACCCGGAGAAAAGATTTAAAATGGCGCAGCCCACCTGTTCTTAGGCCTCCTTTGGTGCCCCCCTGATCTGCTGCACCCGGGGCAAGTGCACCCCCACCCCCCCCGCCGAAGTCAGTACAACATGTACTTTGTCCGACCAGGTTCAGTGCCAAGCCCTGTTGCCAAACAAGTATAATGTCTAACCTCATTCTGTGCCAAGCCTGGAGCTGACCCATACCACATCTGACCACGTCCAGTTCCAAGCCCTGTTTCCAACCAAGGGTAATGTTTAACCTCATTCTGTGCCAAACTTGGAGCTGACCCATACCACATCTGACCACGTCCAGTGCCAAGCCCTGTTGCCAACCAAGGGTAATGTCTAACCACATTCTGTGCCAAGCCTGGAGCTGACCCATACCACATCTGACCACGTCCAGTGCCAAGCTCTTTTGCCAACCAAGTGTAATGTCTAACCACATTCTATGCCAAACCTGTAGCTGACCTATACCACATCTGACCCCCTCCAGTGCCAAGCCCTGTTGCCAACCAAGTGTAATGTCTAACCTCATTCTGTGCCAAGCCTGGAGCTGACCCATACCATATCTGACCCCCTCCAGTGCCAAGCCCTGTTGCCAACCAAGTGTAATGTCTAACCACATTCTATGCCAAACCTGTAGCTGACCTATACCACATATGACCCCCTCCAGTGCCAAGCCCTGTTGCCAACCAAGTGTAATGTCTAACCTCATTCTGTGCCAAGCCTGGAGCTGACCCATACCACATCTGACCACAGCCAGTTCCAAGCCCTGTTGCCAACCAAGTGTAATGTCTAACCTCATTCTGTGCCAAGCCTGGAGCTGACCCATACCACATCTAACCATGTCCAGTGCCAAGCTCTATTGCCAACCAAGTGTAATGTCTAACCTCATTCTGTGCCAAGCCTGGAGCTGACCTATGCCATGTCTGGCTATGACCTGTATGAAGAATAAGTCACCAGCATCCATAAAATGTCAACTTTTTTTATTGCAGGGTCAACATGTTACAATTATAGAGACATCCCAGCTGCTGAACATGTTGACCCTGTTATAATAAAGCTAAAATTTTATGGAGGCTGGTGCCATTGTCGGTGAGAGTAACCAGAGCCAAGCACCATTAAGTGCCCTAGCTGGAATCTTTGTGACCATACCCTGTGCCAAGTCTTGTTGCTGACCTCTGTCCAGAGCTGGAGAGCTGCCCTTGACTGAATCTGCAGATCAGTGGCTGGGGCAGGGGGTGAGGTGAGGGGTGCGGATCAGCAGCTGGGGAGGGGCTTAGGTGAGGGTTGTCGGCCAGTGGCAGGGGAAGGGGTGCTATCATAATACGCACCATGAAACGCACAGAAAAACACACAAAGTGACATCAGCTGGGCTCACTTGATATGAATTTCCTCACCATGGAACTAGCCACTGTAACACCTGCACCAGCCACTGTAACACCTGTACTAGCCAATGTATCACCTGTACCAGCCACTGTAACACCAGCACTAGCCACTGTAACACCTGCACCAGTCACTGTAACACCTGCACCAGCCACTGTAACACCTGCACTAGCAAATGTAACACCTGCACTAGCCACAGTAACACCTGAACCAGCCACTGTAACACCTGTACTAGCCACTGTAACACCTGTACGAGCCACTGTAACACCTGCATTAGCCGCTGTATCACCTGCATTAGCCGCTGTATAACCTTTACCAGCCACTGTAACACCTGTACTAGCCAATGTATCACCTGTACCAGCCACTGTAACACCTGCACTAGCCACTGTAACACATGTACCAGCCACCGTAACACATGTACTAGCCACTGTAACACCTGCGCTAGCCGCTGTATCACCTGTACCAGCCACTGTAACACATGTACTAGCCACTGTAACACCTGCGCTAGCCTCTGTATCACCTGTACTAGCCACTGTAACACCTGTACGAGCCACTGTAACACCTGCATTAGCCGCTGTATCACCTGCATTAGCCACTGTATCACCTGTACCAGCCACTGTAACACCTGCACTAGCCGCTGTATCAGCCACTGTAACACCTGTACCAGCCACTGTAACACCTGTACCAGCCACTGTAACACCTGCACTAGCCACTGTAACACCTGCACTAGCCACTGTAACACCTGCACCAGCCACTGTAACACCTGCACTAGCAAATGTAACACCTGCACTAGCCACTGTAACACCTGAACCAGCCACTGTAACACCTGTACTAGCCACTGTAACACCTGTACGAGCCACTGTAACACCTGCATTAGCCGCTGTATCACCTGCATTAGCCGCTGTATCACCTGTACCAGCCACTGTAACACCTGTACTAGCCAATGTATCACCTGTACCAGCCACTGTAACACCTGCACTAGCCACTGTAACACATGTACCAGCCACTGTAACACATGTACTAGCCACTGTAACACCTGCGCTAGCCGCTGTATCACCTGTACCAGCCACTGTAACACATGTACTAGCCACTGTAACACCTGCGCTAGCCTCTATATCACCTGTACTAGCCTCTGTAACACCTGTACGAGCCACTGTAACACCTGCATTAGCCGCTGTATCACCTGCATTAGCCACTGTATCACCTGTACCAGCCACTGTAACACCTGCACTAGCCGCTGTATCAGCCACTGTAACACCTGTACCAGCCACTGTAACACCTGTACCAGCCACTGTAACACCTGCACTAGCCACTGTAACACCTGCACTAGCCACTGTAACACCTGCATTAGCTACTGTATCACCGGTATTTGCCGCTGTATCACCTGTACCAGCCACTGTAACACCTGCATTAGCCACTGTAACACCTGTACCAGCCACTGTAACACCTGCATTAGCCACTGTAACACCTGTACCAGCCACTGTAACACCTGCATTAGCCACTGTAACACCTGCACTAGCCACTGTACCACCTGCACTAGTCACTGTAACACCTGTATTAGCCACTGTATCACCTGTACCAGCCACTGTACTACCTGCATTAGCCATTGTGTCACCTGTATTAGCCACACTTCAGTGGTTCCAATGCTCCAACTAAGGTACTGACCACTCGAAACTATTGGCAGATCAGTTCCAGCAGGGCCTTGTATCTATACTGTCCCACCAGTGTGCACTCTCATGCTGGGTATAATTTGACTGAAACCTCACCATTCTGGTCTTGCATCTTCTTATTTCTCTCATAACAGGAGCATTTTAAAGTGGACCAAAGCCCAAGATTTTGACTATCCTTGGTTCTGGTCCTTTTCCCCGGGGCACCCCAATCGGGGGTGTCCCGCTGCGTGAAACCCCCAGGACGTCGAGACCAAATTACCTCTTCCGGGTCCTACAGCGTGTCTAAGAGTAGCGGCTCTGAGCGTGCTGACGGACGCATCCTCCGCTTCGCTCTAACAGGGAGCGTGCTCACATCAGCCATTCACACTCTCACGCGCCCTGCTAGAGGGATAGCGGGGATGCGGCCGCAGCTCGCGCATGTGCCGTTGGACCGGGAGATAAGTGATGGGGGCATCCTGGGGAGTTTCTCACAGCAGGGCATGCCTGTTTTGGATGCCCCGGGGGGGATCGAACAGCGTGGGTTTTGGTCCACTTTAAAATGACGAAAGCAAAGCACAGACAGTCTATATACATATTGTATTTATTGCATTGGTTTTGCCCTTTTAGTCTATCACTTCTACTTTGAAGTTTTAGTTGTTTTTTTCTGCATTGGGCCTTGGCATATATTTCATGCCAGACTGGATTTTCCTTCTACATTTTACACATCTTAGTTCCAAAGAACTTAAAGCAGACCAAAACCCACATTTTTAACTAGCATCCCCTGAATTGCTCCCCCTATGAAGTGTACATTTTGCCAATTTTCACTGCCACTGCAACTGGCCGCCGGAAGTCACATGAGTCCAGATATCACCAATCAGGTCCCCTGCCCAGGCACAAGCATCGGTCCCACACCATCCTGCAAGGTTTGAGGCAGCTTTATAAGGTACAAATCCAAGTTTTTTACTTTCATGGGTTTTGTTCCTCCTGGTGGCAGCATCCTGATTTGGGATGCCCCACTGTGTGTATCCCCATTATCATCTGTAAACTCATCTTTTCCTCTCTACTGCCTATGGGAATGGGAGGGAGATGCCATACCGCCTATGGGAATAAGAGGGGGGATGTCACCTATGGGAAGGGGAGGAGGGGATAGGATTTTTTCTGCATTGGGCCTTGCCATATATTTCATGCCATACTGGATTTTCCATTTTTACACATCTTAGTTCCAAAGAACTTAAAGCAGACCAAAACCCTTATTGTTAACTAGCATCCCCTGAATTGCTCCCCCCATGAAGAGAACCTTTTGGCAATTTTCACTGCCCCTACTTCACTCTAATCCCAGATAATGGCGCCTGTTTTAGCTGTAAAGCTCCGCCTCCTCCATTCATTGCCACTGCTGTGTGTGGCAATGATGTCATTAAGAACAACTAAATATGAATGTACATGACCTGGTCCTGTGGGGTCCTGGTGAGATATTGGGAGGAGGTGATGGATTTGATTGGTAAAGTGGTGGACATCCGGATCAGTGGCTCGGTTTCCCTTTGTCTCCTGGGGGTGGTCGAATCACTATCGCTGTCGGGGCCGCTTAAATCGCTATATAGGCTGCTGCTCTTTTACGCCCGGAAATGCATTCTGCTCAATTGGAAACACCCGGCTAAACCATCCGTGCAGGCGTGGAGGGCTCTGGTAAACCAGAAACTCATTATGTACAAACTAACATACACTGCTCGCGGGGTGCCTGATAAGTTTGAGAAGGTATGGGGTCCCTGGCTGCAGAGCCAGGACACTGCCTCGGAGGCCGATTAGAAAGGGGTAGGACCTACTGAAGGGGCGAAGCTGCTCACCTATGGTAGGCTAAGCTATTGAACGAGTCATAGTGGAATTAGGGAGACGGGAGAAGCATCCTGTAGAGGCGACTCCTGATTGGTCCTCCCATCCCAGTGAAAATTAATTAGACATCCGAGTCCAACTGTATGTATGTGTGCTGAGTGAATGGTTGTTGTGTCCAAATGTTTACTGAAACTATGCAACGGTACTAGATGCCTGCGGCATCTTAATGTGATATGTAACATGTTTATGTTTGATGTTTGTTGAACTGCAATAAAAAGAAACTTTTAAAAAAAAAAAATATGAATGTACACCTGACAAATATGGTTGATATGCAAGTAAAAAAGTTTGAATTTATTTATATATAATGTATCAAGCTAAAGTGGTGGATTCGGGTACACTTGAAGGTTTACAATATAACACACGGGTGAGGGAGAGGGTAAGTACACTTATACAGTCAGGGTATATATACACACTATATACACTATATACAAAAAAGAAGGCGATGGGTCCTGAATACTGAGTCTATGAGAAAATCTGGAGCTGATTATGGCGATGACAGTATCAGGAAATTGATTGATAGGAATTGATCTCAAGGAGTAAAATGCTGAGTTCAGTCACTTCTTGCTAATGTGAAAGATTTTGCAAATGGAAGATATCAAGAAAGGTTGAGCAATACCTTGAGAATATTGTTTTGAGGCACTTGTCAAAGTGAAAGTCTTCCTTTGCTGAGGAGTTACAGGAATGTCCACTGAGTCCAACAAGCGTTGCTGCTGTTGTAAACGGCTACATGCACGCTGACACGTGTTTCGGTTTTTGTATTCAAACCTTCGTCAGAGCGTTTCAAGATGCTGTGTGGTTCCCGAGGAGGATGCGGTGCCTGTCAGCTGTTCTCCCTAGCTGAGTTTAAAAAGCCCTAATGGCGCCAATCCCCCGGGCCGGCCCTAGTGACGCAAGAATGGCGCGAACGTTGTTCGCGTCATTTCGCGTCACATCCGGTGACTGGCGTCCCGACCCGGCGCCAGCCAAACTGCGGTCGGCATATTGCCAGCTGCAAGGGCGCCTGTCACGTCGGAATCTAGTGGAACGATGCTAGGTGAGTAAAGTAGAAGACGGGGGATTCTCATGAAGGGGAATGTGCTCCATCTGGAAAAATAAACAGAACAAGCATTAGCTGGGAGTAATTAAACAGGCTTACTGACCTACAATAAAGATTACAGCGCTTTATGACATTGCAAACAGTTTTGTCGTATTCTATAGGACGACGTTAGTATAGATTATTCAACATATACAGTAATGCTTAAAGTGGACCAACACCCAGGATTTTCACTATCCTGGGTGTTGGTCCACTTCCGCGGGGCACCCCCCGATTGGGGGTGCCCCACTGTGTGAAACCCCCCAGAAAGCCCCAAAAACTCACCTGACCCCGCTCCCACGTGACTCGCTCCACCAATCACCGCCGACAGACAAGCGAGGTCCGTCGATGGACAAGGTGAGAACGCCCGCCGCCGCCTCTCGCACATCCCTCTTGCAGGGAGCGCGCCCGCGCCGGCCGTTTGTGAGTGGGTGCGTGCCCTGCTAAAGGGATGCGCGAAAGGATGCGCCGTTGGAATGAGGAACAGGTAGGATTTGCGGGCGTCCTGGGGGGTTTCACACAGCGGGGCACCCCAGATCGGGGTGCCCCGCAGGCAGGGAGCTGATCGGCCCGGGAATCTTATAGATTCCCGGGCCGATCAGCGGTGGGTGTTGGTCCACTTTAAAAAGATATACAAACAATATAGGGGAGAAATATTAAAAAGGAATCTTTACCTACATATGAAAAAGGGGAAATATATACCTCCCGAAACAACATTATAACATCCCATTGTGTGAGAGTAGTAAAAAGTGATTGCCAAGATCCGCATGATTTAAGGTGGATCTATAACAATATATATGATTCAAGGTGGATCGATATCAATATATAGTAAAAAATTGTTAAACAGAAAACAGGTACACCATCAGAATGACTCATATGGGTTACTCTAGAAAAAAGGTGGGTATAGAAGTTATGTATATTAGGGGGAGTAACTATAGCCCTAGATGGCCATGTGGAACCTGAAATGCTGTCGGGTATGAGGCATTAGTGGTACCTATATAGGGGTGAGGGACTATCAACGATCTATGATATCTAAACAAGAAGAAACAAGAAGAAATATACCTGCAGTTTGGGGATATCTTATATGTATGCACTATGCACATGTAGTCCCTGCTTCTGTGGATCGTACTGGGCTTTGAAGGAGAGATGAAAATTGACAGTTATAACATGAGCAACACATGAAGTAAAGAGCCAATTACAAGAATGGGGACAAGTCACACTCTTCATTCATGCCTATGGGATGTCTCGTATTGAGTTCATAAATCCAGGACAGTTCCCTTCTGGATAAACGGTTAGCCAGATCGCCTCCCCTCTTATGGGGGAGCACTTTTTCTATTACAAGAAACCGTAATTGGGACACCTGATGGTTAGCTTCCAAAAAATGCCTAGCAACTGGTGAATCAAAATTAAAGCGGCGGATATTGCTGCAATGTTCACTGATGCGAGTTTTGATTTCTCTTTGCGTTTGTCCCACATAGGCTTTGCCACATGGACACTTCAATAGATAGACTGCGTTGCTAGTATTACAATTGAAAAAGCCTTTTAATGAGTACAGTTTACCAGTGGATGGATGGTTGAATGGGCTACACCGAATAACTGAATTGCATTGTGCACAGCTACCACATGCAAACATCCCAATTGGTCTTCGGAAGGGTGCCTAGCCAATCACTGCTCGGGGGTGTGATGGTTTTGTGAGATGTATCTGCTTGTATTAATGTGCCTTTGGTGTTTTTGGAGCGTTTGTAGGTAAACATGGGTGGATCCCTGAATACCTCTGTCAATTTCTCATCACACGTTAAGATGCCCCAGTGTTTATAAATGATAGATTTGACTGCATTGCTTTGTCTGTTGTAACTTAAAATGCATGGAATATGATTGGATGGCTGTTTGGGTTTGTACTGTAGAAGTGAAGCTCTATCAATTGTTGAAGCCTTCTGGAGGGCCCTATTGATTGTGGAGTATGAGTACTCGCGTCTGCTGAAGTCCTGTGCCATCGCCCCTGCCTGTTCCTGAAAGATGGCATCATTATCAATTATTCTCCTCAGACGAACAAACTAGCTATAGGGTAGGCCATCTTTGAGTTTCTTAGGGTGGAAGCTGGCGACATGGAGGTAGGTGTTTCGGTCTGTAGGTTTGGTGTATAAGTCTGTATGTAGGGAGTTTTCAGAAAGGCTCACCCAGACATCTAAAAAATGTACCTGGGATGCATCTGCTTCCATAGAAAATGATATTGTGGGCCAGGCGTGGTCAAGCTCATCTTTAAAGGCTGATAGGGTGTCATTATTGCCTGTCGAAAGGAATAAGACATCGTCAATATATCTATACCAAATTAGCGCATATTGTACATTTAGAGGATGTGGGTATACTACCGTTCTTTCAAATTCTGCCATGAACAAATTGGCGTAAACTGGCGCAACATTAGAACCAATGGCCGTCCCTTGTTTTTGTAGATAGAATGTGCCATTGTAGCAAAAATAATTCTTTGTCAGAATGATCTTGAGTAAGTCCATGCAAAAGGATTTGTAGGAGGGAGACAGAGATGTCGAGTCCAGAGAGTTGCTAATGATTTCTATGCCCTCATGGTGTGGGATTGACATATACAGGCTGTTTACGTCCATGCTGCATAGCAATGTATGTGGAGGGATTGAGCCCAAGGAAGCTAATTTGGACAAAAAGTCGCCTGTATCTAGCAAAAAAGAAGGAATCTTGAGGACATTAGTTTGGAGGACCTTGTCCAGAAAGATGGCTAATGGTTGGAATACTGAATTTGTCCCTGCTACTATTGGTCGTCTTGGTGGTCTGATGGGGGTCTTATGAATTTTAGGCAGAATATAAAAGAGCAGAGTCATTGGATGTGTGGGTTGTAGGAAATCTCTAAGTTTGCGGTCAATAAGCGATTGTGAAAAAGCTCTCCCAATCGACTTATTGATTTCTTGTTGAATATCTGGTAAAGGGTCCCTCAAGAGGGGTTTATATACTTGCTAATTGTTCCAAGACTGTGTTATTGTAGTATGCAGTATCCAAGGCGCCCCCTTTGTCTGCCGCTTTTATTACCACAGATTTGTCATCCGTTAATGCTTTTTAGAGCTAATCTTTCTAATTGTGGCAAATTGTTGTGGTAGCGGAGGCCCTGGGGGTGCCATTTCAGGTTGGATGCATCCCTCTGTACCATTTTAATAAATGTTTCAACACTGTGAGGTGTGGATGGGGGTAACCACTTACTGGGAGGCCGGCACTTGCTCAGATCCACTCCCAATGAGGTCACTTCTGATGGTGTTGACTGAAACATTACTGGAGCAGTGTCGAAGTATGAACGTAATCTAAGAGAGCGTAAGAATCTATGTAAGTCGATGTCGATTCCTAATGGGTTGCCCCAGTGTGTAGGCACAAATCCCAACCCTCTCTGCAATACCTTGGTTTCTATTGGTGACAATTCTCTGGAGGAGAGGTTAACCACTAGGAGCGATGGGGTTGCGTCTGGCTCCGTAGAACTCAATGTGAACCCGGTGGGCCTTGTGTGTTTCTTCTCCCTCCTCGTCTTCGTATGTTTGGGCCTTGTGTGGGGTGGGCCTGTTCTATTTTTTCGTTTTTTTTGTGATTCCTTCTTTCTCTTCTGCTTACATTTTTTCTGTCATTCCTTCTATTCTTATGTTCTACATGCAACTTTATCACCACGTATGGAGTCATACCACATCGCAAGGGGCCCACTGATATTCTATTGTTCAAGGACCCGCATAAACCTGAAGCCTGCCCTGTCCAACGACATTTAACAAAAGGGCTGCCAGCACTTGAAGTGCCTAGGGCAGCATGAGCACCAAATACGGCCCTGGATACTCTCCTTCTGCCGTCACCCTTCCATGTTTCTATGTTATTTTTAATAATCTTGAGAAATACCCATTTTTATCCTCTAGGTGGCACTATTATGCCACTAGTCTTTCTGCTAGGGATTAGTATAACAGTGCATTGGTTTCTAATGTGAAAGTTTAAAGTGGACCAACACCCTCCCATGATCGGCCCGGGAATCTATAAGATTCCCGGACCGATCAGCTCCCTGACTGCGGGGCACCCCGATCTGTGCGAAACCCCCCAGAAACCCCTAAATCCCTACCTGCTCCTCGATCCAGCGGCGCCCGCCGCCGCCTCCCCCGCGTCCCTCTAGCAGGACGCGCACCCACAAACGTAAGAGTGACGCGCGGGAGGCGGCAGCGGGCGCGCTCTCTTGTCCGTCGCTGCCTCCCGCTTGTCCGCCGGCAGGGATTGGCTGCAGCGGTCACGTGGGAGCGGGGAGAGGTGAGTTTTTGGGGCTTTCTGGGGGGTTTCACACAGCGGGGCACCCCCGATCGGGGTGCCCAACCGAAGTGGACCAAAACCCAGGATACTCAAAATCCTGGGTGTTGGTCCACTTTAACATATAATTTTTTAAAGTGGACCAAAACCCACAGAGATCGGCCAGGCAATCTATAAGATTCCAGAGCCGCTTGATTCCCTCCCCTGGGGCTTCCAAAATATCCCGCTGTGTGAAACCCCCCAGGTCACCCATAAACCCACCTTCTTTTCCGGTCCAACGGCACATGCGCAAGCAGCGGCTGCATCCACGCTATCTCTTTAGCAGGGCACGTGCCCGCACCAGGCATTTGTGAGTCCCCGGTGCGAGCACGCTTTCTGTTAGAGGGTAGTGGTGAAGCAGCCGCCAGCACGCTCGGATCCGCTCGCCTTAGATGAAGGGGCGGGAGCGGAGCCGTGTGCTCTGATTGGATGAGAGGCCTCCCATGCGTCATAGAAACAGGGAGAGGTGAGTTCCTTTGAACGACCTGAGGGGTTTCACACAGCGGGGCATCTCCGATCGGGATGCCCCGAGGGCAAGGACCAAAACCCTGAATAGCCAAAATCCTGGGTTTTGGTCCACTATAAAAAGAAAAAGGAAAAATACTGTGCTAAAAAAATAATTTAAGCATAAATAAAGTTAATTAACATGTGCTCAATCTGCTAAACCCTCTATTCCCAGTAAAGGTTTTAAACAAACAGATAGAAAGGAAAGATAAATATCAGACCTGTAACATGCATCTCACCTCTTCTGCGCTCCTTTTCTGGGGGCCATAGCAATTGGCCGCCGGCAGTCACATGAGTTCTGGACAGCGCCTATCAGGTCACAAGCATCGGTCCCACACCACCCTGCAAGGTTTGAAGCAGCTTTATAGAGGAACAAAATCCAAGATATTCATTTTCATGGGTTCTGTTCCTCCTGGTGGCAGCATCCTGACTTGGGATGCCCCACTGTGTGTATCCACATTATCATCTGTAAATGGGAATGGGAGGGGGGATGCCACACTGCCTGTGGGAATGGGATGGGGGATGCCACACTGCCTATGGGAATGGGATGGGGGGATGTCACACTGTCTATGGGAATGGGATCGGGGGATGCCACACTGCCTATGGGAATGGGAGGAGGGAATGCCACACTGCCTATGGGAATGGGAGAAGGGAATGCTACACTGCCTGTGGGAATGGGAGAAGGGAATGCTACACTGCCTGTGGGAATGGGAGGGGGGATGCCACACTGCCTGTGGGAATGGGAGGGGGGGATGCCACACCGCCTGTGGGAATGGGATGGGGGGATGCCATACTGTATATGGGAATGGGATCGGGGGATGCTACACTGCCTATAGAGAATGAGAGGGGAGATGGCACCCTATGTTTTATTTCGGGAATTTGCACCTTGCCTATTATTTGGTTCACAACATTTGGTTCAGTATATTATTTTTTTTATTTTTCTCCTCCTAGGTGCTAAAAGTCTTAAAAGTAAAAAAAATACGATAATTAAAAACAATGCCTATGGGAATGGGATGGGGGGATGCCACACTGCCTATGGGAATGGGATGGGGGATGCCACACTGCCTATGGGAATGGGGGGGGGGATTTGACACACTGTCTATGGGAATGAGAGGGGGGATGTCACACTGCCTCTGGGAATGGGATGAGGGAATGCCACACTGCCTATGGGGAATGGGAGGGGGGAATGCCACACTGCCTATGGGGAATGGAAATGGGGAATTGTAATTGGGGGATTCTGCACCTTGCCTATTATTTGGTTCACAACATTTGGGGGGACCACACGATCGGGGTGCCCCGTGGGGAGCGAGTATGCCTGTCCTGGAGTCTCATAGACTCCAGGGTGGGTTTTGGTCCACTTTAAAGAGTTCATCTGTTACATTGGAAGAATTGTGGGACTTGTAGTCCATGTTTTTAACTCATGAAAACCACTCCCGCTGTAGCAAAACAGAGTCCCAGGAATATGAGAATAATGGAAGCAGGGTGCTGACAATAGTGGAGTTTTCCTTTAAGTTGATCCATAATGTTTCCATAAATTTGGAGCAGAGCAGGAGGAGGCTAACTCAGGATTCTCCCGTCCTCACATTTTAGGAAAGCCTTTCATGTAGCCTGTTCTGCATCAATCTTCCTCCCAAGCTCCTCCATCCTCCTCAGTCATTTTAGGCCATAGGAAAACATAGTGGGAATTCTGTGACCCAAATCCCCGTAAAGCACAGAAAGCAGGGAAATGCCTCTAATCCATCCTGATAAAGGGTTCCTGTCTCCCCCTTCTTCTTGACACTTCTCAAATCTTCAGCCAAGCCGGCGATGACAGCCGCACTGATAAGAGGCAAGACCAGTAGCTTATGTTGTGTTGCAGAGACGGGGCGGGGAGGATGGAGGCCAGAAGAGTGATGTTGAACAGAGGTATGTCGGAAGAATGTCCTGAAATGGACAATGTATCTCCAGATCTGACAATGACATCAACTCTTTTAAGATTAATTGTAACACTGAAAGGTCCCAGCAGTCAGTCATATAAGTGAAACTCACGACATCCGCACAACTCCAGGTAGAGCTTAGTGAAAGGTGTCTTCACTGTCAAGGGCTTTGTGTGGAACCCAAGGGCTCACCTGTTGATGACCAATGATGGGCTTTGGATGCGGGCCAAAGTTATATTGGAGCCGGATTTCGCTTCCAGCTCGCTCCATCCCGGATACGGTCGATTTATCCGTCATGCCGATTTATCCGATGCTGGCCATCACTACCCTGTGTACTTGAATAGGGGTCCTTGGAGCCATTACAAGTTCACAAACAGTTAAAAAAACTGATCACAGAAAGTTTAATTACTAGAGATCAGGGAGCTAGAGATCATGGGCAGGATGGTTGGATTTCCGGTATTCTCATCTTCCATCCCTGTTACAACCCCGGGGATAGTCCACCACTAGGACTCGCACGGGGAGGGGGTCGCCACTGCCTGGAGCCTCCCCCTAAAGCAGTGGTAGTTAAAGTGGACCAACACCCAGGATTTTCACTATCCTGGGTGTTGGTCCACTTCCGCGGAGCAACCAGATAGGGGGTGCCCCGCTGTGTGAAACCACCCAGAAAGCCCCTAAAATCGTACCTTTTAGGCGACGGATAAGCCGCCGCCGCCGGCCTCTTACAGGGCGGCGCCTGCGCCAGCCATTCACTAACGCCCGGCGCGGGAGCGCGCCCTGCTAGAGGGACGCACGGGAGGCGGCAGCGGCTTATCCGTCGCCTAAAAGGTAAGATTTTAGGGGCTTTCTGGGGGGAGGGAGCTGATCGGCCCAGGAATCTATAAGATCAGGGGTGGGTGTTGGTCCACTTTAAGACTTCAAGAACCCCGCCCCCCCATCCTATAAAGTTACCTACACGCTACCTCGCCACCCCTCTGGTTCGTTATTGGAAATAGCATAGTCAATCATAGGTTATAGCCCATCAACAGCTTGTACCTGTGGAGCTTAGAGGCCGATTCATTAATAGCGACAGGTAGCAACAGTAGCAGTATTTTCACAGCGCCCGCTAGTAGTCGCTGTGCTTGGCCATTGTTCGGTTGTTGATAGCGACTGAGTCGGTGTGCAGTAATGTTGAATACGGGGTGACGAGTCGCTATTTGACAGGTCCCGCGATGTATGAGATGAGCCTCTGTATAGCGGCGCTTAGAGCGACCGCTGCTGTAAGTGGGTATCGGGTGCTGTAACATAGCGCCTCAGTCGCTGTAGTAACCTGGCCGGCATTGATGAATATGACGTGTGTTGGGCACTCTAACACCAGTACAGCGTTGCAGGGAGCAAGAGGTAGCGCCAGCTCAGTGCGATCGATTCTCAGCGACTCACACCATACTTCATCAAAAAAGGACACACACACACAGCGTTGGCGCTCTAAACCTGGTCGCACTTTTTATTCGTTTAAAGCGGACCCTCACCCTGAATAAGAGTCTATCTTATATGTTTCCCACACCCTGTACATACAGATTGCTCACATTAAAAATCATCCTATCTGCATCTACTGCATGTTATGAGCCTTTAAACATCGAAGATGGCGACTCATGGATTCTCAGGCAGCCTGCAAACAGGAAGTGTCTTCTGACTGTGCTGCTCTGCATTCTGGGATTGCTGACCTTTTCCTGACCCCCGCTCTGCTCTGTCTGTGCAAAGCACAGCTATAACCCTGCCCCCTGCACTTTATCTCACTCTCCTCAGTATGTGATGCTTCTGAGTCAAGATGGCGGCGCCCATATCCTAGAGTCCTGAACAGAGTTGCAGCCCAGTGGGGGAAAGAATAATAAGTAAGTGACTAAAAACTTAAAATATATTAATTTTAGATGCTGGGGATATTTTTTAAGGGTAAAATCATGATGAAGGTCCGGTTTAAAGGGCCCCATCAAAGTAGACTTGAAGTGAAACATTTTAGCAAGCTTTCCTATACTAGACTGCATTCAGATACAGCGGGAGCGCTCCTGTTAAACTGACGGATGAATAAGACACAGCAAAGCGACGTCTGCTTCATGTTGCATAAAAATTCAATAACTGTCAGGAATGATAAACTGTCATCAGAAGCAGCCAAAGCCACATGTCAGAGTCTCCAGCCAATCAGGATCTGACCCCAATCTGAGCTGCTGATTGGACCGTTCTCTCCATGTCAGGCTAATTAGCGCACACTCATGCCGAGAATAATAAAACACTTTTTTGCACATCTTTGAGGTTGCAGCGCTCCTGTCTCCCCGACATCCGAACAAAAAAAAATTCCTTATGTGTATTATTATTATTATTATTATTGTTTATTTATATAGTGCCATCATCTTCTGTAGCGCTGTACAAAGTAGTAAATACAGACAGGGTAGAAACATACAGCACATAGACTATTATAAATGCAGTGTTACAGAGTTAAAGCGGACCTTCACCCTGAATAAGAGCCTGTCTTATATGTTTCCCCCACCCTGTACATACAGATTGCTCACATTAATCCGGACCTTCACCCTGAATAAGAGCCTATCTTATATGTTTCCCCCACCCTGTACATACAGATTGCTCACATTAATCCGGACCTTCACCCTGAATAAGAGCCTATCTTCTATGTTTCCCACACCCTGTACATACAGATTGTTCACATTAATCCGGACCTTCACCCTGAATAAGAGCCTGTCTTATATGTTTCCCACACCCTGTACATACAGATTGCTCACATTAATCCGGACCTTCACCCTGAATAAGAGCCTATCTTATATGTTTCCCACACCCTGTACATACAGATTGCCCACATTAATCCGGACCTTCACCCTGAATAAGAGCCTATCTTACATGTTTCCCACACCCTGTACATACAGATTGCTCACATTAATCCGGACCTTCACCCTGAATAAGAGCCTATCTTATATGTTTCCCCCACCCTGTACATACAGATTGCCCACATTAATCCGGACCTTCACCCTGAATAAGAGCCTATCTTATATGTTTCCCCCACCCTGTACATACAGATTGCCCACATTAATCCGGACCTTCACCCTGAATAAGAGCCTATCTTATATGTTTCCTACACCCTGTACATACAGATTGCTCACATTAATCCAGACCTTCACCCTGAATAAGAGCCTATCTTATATGTTTCCCACACCCTGTACATACAGATTGCTCACATTAATCCAGACCTTCACCCTGAATAAGAGCCTATCTTATATGTTTCCCACACCCTGTACATACAGATTGCCCACATTAAATATCATCCTACCTGCATCTAAGCCTTTAAACATCCAAGATGGCGGCTCATGGAGTCTCAGGCAGTGTCTTCTGACTGTGCTGCTCTGCATTCTGGGATTGCTGTCCTTTTCCTGACCCCAGCTCTGCTCTGATTGTGCAAAGCACAGCTATAACCCCACCCCCTGTACTTCCCCCGCTCTCCTCTCCTCAGTATGTGATGATTCTGAGGCAAGATGGCGGCACCTGTATCCTAGAGTCCTGAACAGAGTTGCAGCCCAGTTGGGGAAAAAAAGTAAGTGACTAAAATGTAAAATATATTAATTTTAGATGCTGTGAAAGTTTTTTAAGGGTTTGGGCTTTTCATGAAATGATGCAGACAGTCCGGTTTAAGATATTTACTGACTGTGATCCTTCCCCCTCGTCTCCATCCCTCATCCTTTAGACTGTAAGCTGGCAGGGCCGGGCTCTCTCTCCTATTGTATCTTGTACTCAGAATATCCATTGTTAAACCGGACCATCAGCGTGATTTATTGAAAAGCCCAAACTCTTAAAAAACAATTCCACAGCATCTAAAGTTAATATATTTTATGTTTTTATTCACTTACTTATTATTCCTTCCCCCACTGGGCTGCAACTCTGTTCAGGACTTTAGGATACGGGCGCCGCCATCTTGACTCAGAAGCATCACACTTACTGAGGAGAGGAGAGCGGGATAAAGTACAAGGGGGCAGATTATAGCTGTGCTTTGCTCAGACAGAGCAGAGCTGGGGTCAGG
Organism: Gastrophryne carolinensis; assembly: GCA_027917425.1. Taxonomy (NCBI): domain Eukaryota; kingdom Metazoa; phylum Chordata; class Amphibia; order Anura; family Microhylidae; genus Gastrophryne; species Gastrophryne carolinensis. The sequence continues at coordinate 602,246,584 of CM051235.1, forward strand.
AAAAGGTCAGCAATCCCAGAATGCAGAGCAGCACAGTCAGAAGGCACTTCCTGTTTGCAGGCTGCCTGATGCTCCATGAGCAGCCATCTTTGATGTTAAAAGGTTCATAACATGCAGTAGGTGCAGGTAGGATGAGTTTTAATGTGAGCAATCTGTATGTGCAGGGTGTGGGAAACATATAAGATAGGCTCTTATTCAGGGTGAAGGTCTGGATTAATGTGAGCAATCTGTATGTACAGGGTGTGGGAAACATATAAGATAGGCTCTTATTCAGGGTGAAGGTCTGGATTAATGTGAGCAATCTGTATGTACAGGGTGTGGGAAACATATAAGATAGGCTCTTATTCAGGGTGAAGGTCTGGATTAATGTGAGCAATCTGTATGTACAGGGTGTGGGAAACATATAAGATAGGCTCTTATTCAGGGTGAAGGTCCGGATTAATGTGGGCAATGTGTATGTACAGGGTGTGGGAAACATATAAGATAGGCTCTTATTCAGGGTGAAGATCCGGATTAATGTGGGCAATCTGTATGTACAGGGTGTGGAAAACATATATAATAGGCTCTGATTCAGGGTGAAGGTCCGGATTAATGTGCGCAATCTGTATGTACAGGGTGGGGGAAACATATAAGATAGACTCTTACTCAGGGTGAAGGTCCGGATTAAATTCGAAAAATCTGAAATAATAGTTCCCAAGTCTGACCAATTTAAAGTGGACCAAAACCCAGGATTCTAACTATCCTGGGCTTTGGTCCTTGCCCCCAGGGCACCCTGATCCGACGCCCCAGGTTGCCTGAACAAACTCACCTCTTCCCAGTCCTACGACGCATGCGTGGCCGCTCATCCAATCAGCTCAGATCTGCTCGAGCCCCTTTGTCCAGGAGCTTGTGTAATCCGAGCGCTGGCGGCCGCATCCCCTGCTTCCCTCTAACAGGGAGCGAGCCCGTGCTGGCCAATCACAATGCCTGGTGCGGGCACACACCCTGCTAGAGGGATGGGGGGATGCGGATGCTGCAGCACATGCGCCGTTGGACCAGGAATGCAGGTGAGTTTCAGGGTGACCTGGGGGGTTTCACACAGGGGGGCATCCCGATTCTGGATGGGAGGGAATCCAGCGAACCTGGAATCTTATAGATTTCAGGGCTGATGGGCCGTGGGTTTTGTTCTTTTTCAATGGCGTTTTTGAAAGTTTTTTTTGTGCCAAAATGACGACCACAAGGCGCTGAGCTGATCCAGTATTTTCTTGTTTTTTCTTATGTTGCTGATTTTTACTATCTGGATTCTGATGCAAGTCTGTACACCAAGATCTACAAGAAGGGAAAGGTGAGTCCTGTACACACAGCACACCGAGCAGCAGTATTCTGCGTGTACAGGACTCATTCCTCTTTTCTTGTAGAGCTTGATGTATAGTCATAGGGCTTTATTCATCAAGGGATAGCGCCAGGTAGCGCCTTTCAAGCGGCAGGTGGTGAACGCCGGGAGCTGTACGCAATACCACATTTATCAAAGCCAATCTGGTGAGCGACTCTAACAGCGCCATGTAGAGTCCGATTCATCATCACAGACGGCTCAGCGTATAGCTCCTGGCTTCCAGAGCGCCAGGTATTACCTGTCGCTACCTGTCGCTCTCCCATACATTTCAATGGACGCTCCTTTTCTTCTGTTTAAACACGGTTTTTGTTGTTTGTTTGTTTTTTTTTTGTTTTTTGTTTTTTTATGAAATAATTGTGTGGCCTCTCCTGGCCTATTAAATGCCATGTTTGATAACCTTTTTGATTTTTTATATTTTTATGCAGAATTATCATTACAGGTCTGGTATTAAAGTGTTAATGTCACAGTGTTATAACAATGTCATTCCATATGTTTTCGCTTTGTTACTGGTGGATATGTGTTCAAAAACAGACTTTAATCACACAGCGTCTGGCGCTCTGGGCTACAGCACCCAGATTAAGGGCCTTATTTATCAAGGAATAGCGACAGATAGCGACTGGGGAGCCGGCCAGTAAAGCCAGGTACCGCAACTAGAATGCTGGCTCCCCTCCACAATCACACATTTATCAAGCCGATACTGCTTAGCGACTGAGATAGCGCCACCTAGCAACTCATTCATCATTATCCCAGCCTCACCCCACAGCGCCACCGAACATCCTCGCTACCTGGCGCTCTCCAATGCATTTCAATGGCAGAATGTATTTTAATTAATAATTATTTTTTAATATTTTTTTTTTTTATTTAAAAAAAAAAATATCTGTGAACACTTCTTCCTTTGAAAATGTATTTTTTGGGGATTTAAAAAAAAAATTTTTTTTTGGGGCAGAATTGATATTACAGGTCTGATTTTAAACTATTCAGGTTTGAATATTATTTCAAAATCATTCCATTTTTTTTTGGGTGGTTTGGGGGTTAAAAAACTACTTTTAACACATCGCCTACTGCGCTCTGGGATTTAAACATGCATTTCACAGCGCTAGGAATTTTTAAGGCTGATTTTTTAATGAATATGGTGGGAGCCGGTCGCTATGTCCAGTCGCTATCATGCGCTCCCATACAACAGCGAACCTGTCAAATAGCGACTCAGCATCTTGTATTCAACATTACGGCACACCGACTGAGTCGCTATCATCCACCGAACAATGGCCAAGCACAGCGACTACTAGCGGTCGCTGTCAAAATACCGCTACAGTCGCTCAACAGTCGCTATCTGACGCTATCTGTCGCTATTAATGAATCAGCCTCTAAGAGCGTCGACGCTTGTGTGAGGCTGTTTTTTTTTTTTTTTTTTTATGAATATGGTTTGAGTCGCTCACACTGACCGGTCGCTACCGTTCGCTCCCATATAGCGCTGTACTGGTGTTATAGTGACTCACACATCAAATTAATCAATGCCGGCCAGCGACTGTGGCGCTCGGTAACAGCGACCCATAGCCGATCACAGCAACTACTAGCGGTCGCTCTGAGCGCTTCGCTACAGACGCTCATCTGCCGGTACCTGGCGCTAGTAATGACTCAGCCTGCCCGTGTAAAGTTACCAATAGCAACAGATTGCAGGTAGGAAAAACTGTTTCCATAAAAAAACTTTCGCGACTGTTAGGAAAAAAAAGATACTGGGAGGCCGATTCATTAATAGCGGCAGGTAGCGACAGTTGAGCGACTGTAGCGCCATTTTCAGAGTGCCCGCTAGTAGTCGCTGTGCTTGGCCGTTGTTCGGTAGTTGATAGCGACTCAGTCGGTTTGCCGTAATGTTGAATATTGGGTGAGGAGTCGCTATTTGACAGGTTCCGCGCTGTATGGGAGCGCATGATAGCGACTGGCCCTAGCTCCCACCATATTCATTAAAAAATCACGCTCAAATTCTCGCGCTGTGAAATGCATGTTTAAACCCCAGAGCGCTGGCGGCGATGGGTTAAAAGTAGTTTTTTAACCCCTAAACCACCATATTTTTGGAAACCGAAAAAAACAAGTTTTTCAAATAATTTAGTAATATGAATACATTAATATCAGACCTGTATTATCAATTCTGTACATTTTTTTTTAATTTTTTTTTACCTTAAAAAAATTACTTAAAATGGCAGAAGTGGTCACAGAATTTTTCACATTTAAAAAAAAAAAAAATTAATAACAATTATTAATATTTAAAGATTGTTCCATTGAAATGCATTGGAGAGCGCCAGGTAGCGAGAGGTCATACCTGTCGCTGTTCAAGGTCGGACGCTGGCGCTGTGGGGTGAGGCTGGAATAATGATGAATGAGTCGCTATATGGCGCTATCTCAGTCGCTAAGCAGGATTGGCTTGATAAATGTGTGATTGTGGTGGGGAGCCGGCGTTCTCGTGGCATGGCCCATCATTACCGGTCGCTCACCAGTCGCTACCTGTCGCTATTCCTTCATAAATAAGGGCCTAGTTCAGCTCAGCACCTTATGGACATTATTTTGGCCCAAAACAAATATACACTTTCAAAAATGCCATTGAAAGTGGAGTTTCCCTTTTTCCCTTTAAGTGGACTTTCCCTTTAACCTTTTGCTGCATTTGTGTAAGTGATCAATGCTAGAGGGATAAAAAGGAGTTAATTGCTTTAGAGGGAGGCCACACCATCAGATCGCCATTCATAGGGTAAGGAGATTGCGCAATACCTCCATTTGGGTAAGTATTGTGCAATTATTATTTAAGAGCTGGCTCGGGGGTAATTGTATTGACAGACAACTGTGACAACCGGACAGACCGCTCCAATCATTTTCCATCTATGCTTAAAAAAACGTAAATTTGTCTCAAAAAAGAGGGAAGACTGTTCAGCCTCATTATCTCAGCTGTAGGAAAAAGAAGGAAAAATGGGGACTTGCACTAGACCCTATTCAATCTGTAGAGGTGCCGCTCCCAAAGCTGCAAAAGAGCTCAAACCAGGAACAAAAAAGCATGTAGGGAGGCTCTCAACTCATAAATTGATCAAAAAATACATTTTTATTAATTACATATTTATAATCACTACATACAATACACTCAACATATTAAAATCCCTTAAAAACACATAAATGGGACAACACACAGGACAAACCAACATGAAGGTGTGTAGGCGATGGGGAGAGTCTCACCACACTAATTGATATAAAATGCCTAAATATATATATGTGCTAAAATCATTCAACTGGGAGGCTGATTCATCATTAGCGGCAGGTAGCGAGAAATGAGCGTCTGTAGCAGCATTTTCAGAGCGCCCGCTAGTAGCCGCAGTGCTCGGCCGTGAGTCGCTACTTTATAGCGACTCAGTCGCTCTGCAGTAATGTTGAATACATTGTGAGGAGTCGCTATTTGACAAGTACAGCGCTGTATGGGAGCGCATGTTAGCGACTGCTCATAGCGACCGACTCACACCATATTCAGAAAAAAAAACAGCCTCACAAATCTCTGGCGCTAAAAAATGCTTCTCTGAAGCCCAGAGCGCAGGAGGCGGTGTGTTTAAAGTCTGTTTTCAAGCATCTATCCACTAGTAACAAAGCGAAACATATGGAATTACATTGTAACAACACTGTAACATGAACACTTTAATGGCAGACCTGTAATGTCATTTCTGAGGAAATATTGAAAAAATTAAAAAATTATGAAAAAACTGCTTTTTCAATGCGAGAAGAGGTCACAGAATTATTTGTGATTTAAAAAAAAAAAAAAAAACCCGTTTAAAGAGAAGAAAAGGATCGTCCATTGAAATGTATGGGAGAGCGCCAGGTAGCGAGAGGTCATACTTGGCGCTGTGCAAGGCTGAACGCCGGCGCTGTTCACTGAGGCTGTGAAAATGATAAATCAGATGCTACATGGCGCTAAAACAGATTCTGCTTGATAAATGTGTAATTGCGTGCCGTGTCCGGCGTTCACCTGTCGCTACCTGTCGCTACCTGTCATTAACCAGCTGCTACCTGACGCTATCCCTTCTTAAATAAGGGCCTAAGTGTTCCAACAGTGCAACTGAGCATGTGCAAATCCTGCCTATGATCTGGATCACTATAAAATCTATATATTTATAAAGTGCAAGTGCTCCTAGTCAAACAATCAATTAAGAATTAATATTCCCAACAATAACAACTCATAAACATATCAATCTACTTTATTCACCAATGAAAATATAATCACCTGTATATATTATTTAGGCATCCCAAAGGGGAACCACATTATCTCAGCTGTGGCGCACAAGTGTATCTTACAACACTGGATTGACCGCGACCCCCTTCCCTGGCCCTATTCTTGGAAAAAATTAGGAACAAGGAGCCGGAAAATGATTTGGGGTTTGGGAAAGCTATGTCCACATTCTCTCTATAGAGATTCAGAGGCCGATTCATTAATAGCGGCAGGTAGCGACAGTTGAGCGACTGTAGCAGTATTTTCACAGCGCCCGCTAGTAGTCGCTGTGCTTGGACGTTGTTCAGTAATTGATAGCGACTCAGTCGGTTTGCCGTAATGTTGAATATTGGGTGAGGAGTCGCTATTTGACAGGTTCCGCGCTGTATGGGAGCGCATGATAGCGACTGGTCAGAGCGACCGGCTTCCACCATATTCATCAAAAAATCACGCTCAAAAAATTCTCGCGCTGTGAAATGCATGTTTAAACCCCAGAGCGCTGGCGGCGATGTGTTAAAAGTAGTTTTTTAACCCCCAAACAACCATATTTTTGGAAACCCAAAAAAAACAATTTTGAAAGAATTTAGTAATATGAATACAATAACATCAGATCTGTAATATCAATTCTGCACAAATTTTTATTTTTTTATTTTTTACCTTAAAAAAATTAACTAACATGGCAGAAGTGGTCACAGAATTTTTTTCACATTAAAAAAAAAAAAAAAAAAAACATTAATAACAATTAATTATGAATATTTAAAGATTGTTCCATTGAAATGCATTGGAGAGCGCCAGGTAGCGAGAGGTCATACCTGTCGCTGTTCAAGGTCGGACGCTGGCGCTGTGGGCTGAGGCTGGAATAATGATGAATGATTGGCTATCTGGCGCTATCTCAGTCGCTAAGCAGGATTGGCTTGATAAATGTGTGATTGCGGTGGGGAGCCGGCGTTCTCGTGGCGGGGCTCGTCATTACCGGTCGCTCACCAGTCGCTACCTGTCGCTATTCCTTCATAAATAAGGGCCTAAATATATATATGCTAAATCATTCAACAAAGTGTTCCAACAGTGCAACTGAGCATGTGCAAATCCTGCCTATGATCCGGATCACTATAAAATCTATATATTTATAAAGTGCAAGTGCTATTTAATTAATATTCACAACCATAACAACTCATAAACATATCAATCTACTCTATTCACCAATTAAAATATAATCACCTGTATATATTATTTAGGCATCCCAAAGGGGAACCACATTATCTCAGCTGTGGCGCACAAGTGTATCTTACAACACTGGATTGACGCGCGACCCCCTTCCCTGGCCCTATTCTTGGAAAAAATTAGGAACAAGGAGCCGGAAAATGATTTGGGGTTTGGGAAAGCTATGTCCACATTCTCTCGATAGAGATAAAGAAGCAGCTGGAACGAGCCTTTGGTCACACAATCTGGTACTTAAAGCGGAACTTTGGAGGCTCTGAAGTCTGAAAGACTAAGGGGGTTATTTAAGAAGGGATAGCGCCAGGTAGCGCCTCGTAGCATCAGGCAGCGTCTGGTGAACGCCGGGCGCTGTACGCAAAACCACATTTAGGAAAGCGAATCTGGTGAGCGATTCTAACAGTGCCATGTAGCTTCCGATGTATTATTACAGGCGGCTCAGTGTATAGGGGCAGCGCCCTAGGCTCAGGAGCGCCATGTAGTGCCTGCTCAGTGTCGCTCTCCCATACATTTTAATGGGCTTTCATTTTTTGCACGCACCTCTCGGCTGCAAGGTGAGTGAGGGATGTGACTGGTGGTGCACTCAGCTCCTTCATCAGCAGTGCCGAAGGGAGCAAAGTGACAGCGAGCGCTCTGATTGGCTGAGCGACTCAGCGCGCTCAAGCCTGCACCGTGGGAGCGACTGGAAGGTGAGTTGATCGGGCGACAGAGGGGAAAACACACAGTGGAGCATCCCAATTTGGGATGCCGCCGCACGGAGGTAAAAAAACTTACGGGAAAGTGAAATTCCTTTGTGTTATTCCTCTTTAAAGTGGTTCGAAACCCACGCCCCAACGGCCCTGAAATCTATAAGATTCCAGGGCGCTAAATTCCCTCCCCCCGAGGCAACCAGAATCGGGATGCCCCGCTGTGTGAAACCCCCTAGGTCGCCCGGAAACTCAACTTCTTTCCTGGTCCAACGGCGCATGCGCGAACTGTGGCCGCATCCCTTTAGCAGGGCATGTGCCCGCGCCAGGAACTTGTGAATGCTCCCTGTTAGAGGGTAGCATGGGATGCAGCCACCAGCATGCTCGGATCCATTCGCCTCTCGCATGCTGATTGGACAGGAGGGCTGTGCATGCGCCGTAGGACCGGGGGAGGGTGAGCAAGACCAGGCAACCTGGGGGGTTTCACACAGCTGGGCATCCCTGATCAGGTAGCCCCGGGGACAAGGACCACAACCCAGGATAGTCAACATCCTGGGTTTTGGTCCACTTGAACACAAATGGCATCAGAAGAAAATCCTATTCACGGTGGGGACAGGAGGCGGGCAGGTGGGACATTACTTTTTAGGGAAATTACTGTTTATTACAGTTATTTTCTTTCTCTTGAAATAATGTTGGCAGCATACGGTGCAACAGTTTAAAGTGGACCAACACCCAGCGTGATCGGCCCGGGAATCTATAAGATTCCCGGGCCAATCCGATCCCTCCCCGCGGGGCATCCAAAATTGGGATACCCCACTGTGTGAAACGCCCGCTGCACTTACCTGATTGCTGGTCCAACGGCGCATGTGCGGGCCGCAGCCGCATCACACGCTTCTCTCTAGCAGGGCGCGTACCCGCGCCTGCCATTTGTGAATAGCCGGCACGGGCACGCTCTCTGGTAGAGGGAAGCATGAGATGTGGTCGCCAGCGTGCTCAGAGGCCGCTGCTGCAAGACGTCTCATTGACACGCATACCACAGGTGAGGTGAGTTCATCTGGCCGTTCTGGGGGGTTTCACATAGCGGGGCACGCCCGATCGAGGTGCCCCGGGGAAGTGGACCAAAACCCAGGGTATTCAAAATCCTGGGTGTTGGTCCACTTTGAGAATAAAAATAAAGGATAAATAATTAATAATTAAAAATGAACAACAGCTGACACGTCCTGAAGTCCAAGAATGATACAAGTTGGTGATAAACTTCTCTGCTAGTGATAACACATACTCTGCACTGTTATCTCTCATGTAATTTCCATATGTACTTGGTGTAACTATACTTTATTTCTTTACTTTATTCAATAAAAAACGTTTTGGAAAAAAGGGTGAATTTGGGGTACTCATCATTTCTTAGTCCTTCCACAGGAGATATAGGGATCGATTCAGGTGAGAATCCTCAATCCTTTCTTTTTTAAGAGAGAAAACTGCCATTCACTTTCATTGTCTCCGGGGTGTAAATCTTCATCTGGCTCTGAATCAGCCCCAAGGTAGACAATGAAAGTCAATGGCAGTTTTCTCCCCCGTCCCAGAGGTGTAGCTTGGCTTTCTGGCACCCGAGGTAAAGGTTCAAAATGACGCCCCCCCCACCTGTGCTCAGACCCCCCTTTGGCACCCCTCTCACCTGCTGCACCCGGAGCACATGCCCCCCCCTAGCTTTGCCCGTGCCCCCTCTTCCTTCCTTGGGGGCCTGGGGACTCTCTTCTAATATACTCCTGTATTAATGTGTTTTGTTGCATGTGACTGTATGTATTATACACAGGGCCGGATTAAGTGTGGTGGAGGCCCCTGGGCACAAAATCTGGTGGAGGCCCCAGATACAGTATAAATTAATAGTCCAGCCAAGTAACTGATTGGTGGTTGTCTGGCACCCGCCTACTTACTGGAACGTCAGATCGAGTCCCTTGTGCCCCCCTTGTGCGGGTGCGTGCTGCTCGGGAACTCCTGCTTTGCCATTCTGGGTGGGGGGTAGTGTAGTCGCCCGGCTGGTCCAGCAGAAAACAGTTCCCTGCATTGAGCTGCCAGCGGCTGTGCTTGGTGGCTTATGTGCAGTGACAGCTCTGCACCCATCACTGTAGCGTTGCTGGCGGCGGCTTTGCTGCTCTAGACTCTCCCTCCTGCCCTGTGGTGGCTTTGGCTGCAGGTTGGCCAGGCGCAGGGGGCCCACTGCTGCCGATAGCTTTGTTGCTGGCCCCACGGCCCGTCAGACCAAAGACTGAAAAGCCTCCTGGACCAGACCATAATCCAAAGGTTGGTGGAGGCCCGCTTTGCAGGGCAAGTGGTGGAGGCCCCAGGGCACGCTCCCCCTGCGCTCCCCTCATAATCCGGCCCTGATTATATGCATTTGTTGCTATATCTATTATATACACCCCATGATGCCCTGTACATTCTAAGTATGTTACTATGTGTCACACCCTCCTGCAATGTATACCTTATACAGCACCACAGAACACTATTGTGCTTTATAAATTAACAATATAATAATCTCCCTCCAAGTCCCTCCCCTCCAGTGACATCATTAATCACATGGGGAGGATTCCAAAAAGGCTCCTCCTCTGTGGTATTAGCCAGGATTAGCTCAACAGGACATCAAGCAAGGAGCAGGTTACAGATGCTGATGGCGCAGCTGCTATATATCGGCTCCCCAGCAGCAAGGACCCCCCCGGACCAGGAAGGACCCCCCCGACCAGGAAGGACCCTCCCCCCGACCAGGAAGGACCCTCCCCCCGCCAGCCGCGACCCCACTATCCCTCTAGCACTCCCTGTTAGAAGGAAGCGGGGGATGCGGGCAGCAGTGCACCGGGAGCCGCTGGCCTTTGACGTCGTCTTAGATGGCGTGACGTCAGCGGCTCCGAGCGCGCTGATTGGACGAGTGGCTGCGCATGTGTCGTAGGACCGGGAGTAGGTTAGTGAGTTTGGGTGATCTGGGGAATTTTACACAGCCCCAACCCCGATCTGGGGCGCTCCGGGGCCAAGGACCAAAACCCTATACTACTATCTATACCACTGCTGCTCTCTATACTACTATCTATACCACTGCTGCACTCTACACTACTATCTATACCACTGCTGCTTTCTATCCTACTATTTATACCACTGCTGCTCTCTATACTACTATCTATACCACTGCTGCACTCTATACTACTATCTATACCACTGCTGCTTTCTATCCTACTATTTATACCACTGCTGCTCTCTATACTACTATCTATACCACTGCTGCTCTCTATACTACTATCTATACCACTGCTGCTCTCTATACTACTATCTATACCACTGCTGCTCTCTATACTACTATCTATACCACTGCTGCACTCTATACTACTATCTATACCACTGCTGCTTTCTATACTACTATTTATACCACTGCTGCTTTCTATACTACTATCTATACCACTGCTGCTCTCTATACTACTATCTATACCACTGCTGCTCTCTATACTACTATCTATACCACTGCTGCACTCTATACTACTATTTATACCACTGCTGCTTTCTATACTACTATCTATACCACTGCTGCACTCTATACTACTATCTATACCACTGCTGCTTTCTATACTACTATCTATACCACTGCTGCACTCTATACTACTATCTATACCACTGCTGCTTTCTATACTACTATCTATACCACTGCTGCTCTCTATACTACTATCTATACCTCTGCTGCTTTCTATACTACTATCTATACCACTGCTGCTTTCTATACTACTATTTATACCACTGCTGCTTTCTATACTACTATCTATACCACTGCTGCTCTCTCTACTACTATCTATACCACTGCTGCAATCTATACTACTATCTATACCACTGCTGCTTTCTATACTACTATTTATACCACTGCTGCTTTCTATACTACTATCTATACCACTGATGCTCTCTATACTACTATCTATACCACTGCTGCTTTCTATACTACTATCTATACCACTGCTGCTCTCTATACTACTATCTATACCTCTGCTGCTTTCTATACTACTATCTATACCACTGCTGCTTTCTATACTACTATTTATACCACTGCTGCTTTCTGTACTGCTATCTATACCACTGCTGCTCTCTATACTACTATCTATACCTCTGCTGCTTTCTATACTACTATCTATACCACTGCTGCTTTCTATATTACTATCTATACCACTGCTGCTCTCTATACTACTATTTATACCACTGCTGCTCTCTATACGACTATCTATACCACTGCTGCTCGCTATACTACTATCTATACCACTGCTGCTCTCTATACTACTATCTATACCACTGCTGCTCTCTATACTACTATCTATACCACTGCTGCTCTCTATACTACTATCTATACCACTGCTGCTTTCTATACTACTATCCATACCACTGCTGCTCTCTATACTACAATCTATACCACTGCTGCTCTCTATACGACTATCTATACCACTGCTGCTCTCTATACTACTATCTATACCACTGCTGCTCTCTATACTACTATCTATACCACTGCTGCTCTCTATACTACTATCTATACCACTGCTGCTCTCTATACTACTATCTATACCACTGCTGCTCTCTATACTACTATCTATACCTCTGCTGATTTCTATACTACTATCTATACCACTGCTGCTTTCTATACTACTATCTATACCACTGCTGCTCTCTATACTACTATCTATACCACTGCTGCTCTCTATACTACTATCTATACCACTTCTGCTCTCTATACTACTATCTATACCTCTGCTGATTTCTATACACTTATCTATACCACTGCTGCTCTCTATACTACTATCTATACCACTGCTGCTCTCTATACTACTATCTATACCACTGCTGCTCTCTATACTACTATCTATACCTCTGCTGCTTTCTATACTACTATCTATACCACCGCTGCTCTCTATACTACTATCTATACCACTGCTGCTCTCTATACTACTATCTATACCACTGCTGCTCTCTATTTTACTATCTATACCACTGCTGCTCTCTATACTACTATCTATACCACTGCTGCTCTCAATACTACTATCTATACCTCTGCTGCTCTCTATACTACTATCTATACCACTGCTGCTTTCTATACTACTATATATGCCACTGCTGCTTTCTATACTACTATCTATACCACTGCTGCTCTCTATACTACTATCTATACCTCTGCTGCTTTCTATACTACTATCTATGCCACTGCTGCTTTCTATACTACTATCTATACCACTGCTGCTTTCTATACTACTATCAATACCTCTTCTCCTTTCTATGCTACTATATATGCCACTGCTGCTTTCTATACTACTATCTATACCACTGCTGCTCTCTATACTACTATCTATACCACCGCTGCTCTCTATACTACTATTTATACCACCGCTGCTCTTTATACTACTATCTATACCACCGCTGCTCTCTATACTACTATCTATACCACTGCTGCTCTCTATACTATACTATATACTCAAGCCTGATATGTTCAAAAAGTACAAAACAGCTTAAAATGGTGATGCAGACTATTTATGTGCACTTTAAAGAGGAACTCCAGTCAGCCCGAGTCCCAATCTCCCAAATTGGGGTGCCACGCTGTACAATATCCCCAAGAAAGCGCAATCTACTCACCTGTCCCAAGAGCCCTCACCCCACCTTGGTGATGCTGGCCGGCATTTCTGCTTCCCACTAGCTGTGCACGTAACCACATTAGGCCTTTCTGAATGGCCACCGCGGCACGCCCACAGCTAAAGGTGAGCAGAGATGCGGCTGGCCGCGTGTTCAGCGAAACCAAGTGTTTACCAAGGGTACAACTAAGTGTCCTTAGGGGGAGTAGAGGGCACTCTGTCAACCCTCGGGTCACTCCTAGTTGTCATCCACAGAACAAGGGCACAGCTGTGGCGGTCACAATAGATGTGACAGTCGGCCGAGAAACAGACGTACAATTCAGCTGTCTTGACCAGTGTAGCTCCTTTATTAAACTTTCAGCACAGTTCATCATTTAGCATATATCACAATTCCACGTTGTAATTCTCGCAAGCTAACCCATACCTCCCAACTTTTGAAAGCCGTAAAGAGGGACACGAGAAGACATTTTTTTAACATTTGAACCACGCCCCGGCCACACACCCGGTCACGCCCCCACCACCTAAGAATTAAATAAATTATAATAATACAGCCAAGGCCTTTCACAAACAAATTACAGCCAGGGGCTGTAGTGAGAGGGGCATCCCGCTATTCTAAGCTGTGAGGGGTATCCCTCCATTCCAGCCAATGTGGGGCATCCCTCCATTCCAGCCAATGAGGGGCATCCCTCCATTCCAGCCAATGAGGGGCATCCCTCCATTCCAGCCAATAAGGGGCATCCCTCCAATATAACCAGTGAGGGGCATCCCTCCATTACAACCAGCGAGGGGCATCCCTCATTACAGCCAGTGAGGGGCATTCATCCATTCCAGCCAGTGAGGGGCTTCCCTCCAATACAACCAGTGAGGGCATCTCTCATTACAGCTAGTTAGGGGCATCCCTCATTACAACTTGTGAGGAGCATCCCTCATTACAGCCAGTGAGGGGCATCCCTCATTACAACCAGTAAGGGGAAATCATCCATTCCAGCCTGTGAGGGGCATCCCTCTAATACAACCAGTGATGGGCATCCCTCCAATACCACCAGTGAGGGGCATCCCTACATTACAGCCAGTTAGGGACTTCTCTCATTACAACCAGTGAAGGGCATCCCTCCAATACAAACAGTTAGGAACATCCCTCCATTGCAGCCAGTTAGAGACATCCCTCCTTACAGCCAGTGAGGGGCATCCCTCATTACAGCCAGTGAGGGGCATCCCTCATTACAGCCAGTTAGGGGCATCCCTCATTGCAGTCAGTGAGGGACATCTCTCATTGCAGCCAGTTAGGAGCATTCCTCATTACAGCCAGTTAGGGGCATCCATCATCGCAGAAGGTGAGGGGCATTCTTGCTGTGGAAGCCACCCATAACCAAGGATTGAAAATAGGGCCTTGGATGTGCACCTGTGCGTCTGTAGTTAAGTGCCTTCTAGAGGAAGAAAGAAATTCTCCATGCCTGGGTCCCAGAATAGGACAGGGAAAGGGCTGGTTGTCCATAGGGCACACGGGGCAAATGCTAGTAGGCCACCACTTCCCCTGCACTGGCCGTAGTTCAGATCAGCAACCTGCGGTGGCTCCCATTCACCTGGCCTGCTACAAGAAGCATTGCCGGAAAGCCAGCATTAAAGAGGACCAAAACCCACGCTGATCGGCCCAGGAATCTATAAGATTCCCGGACCGATCGATTCACTCCCCCACTCCCCTCACTTTATGAGCACATGAATGTGTGAGTGTGGTTTTTCACCCCACAACATGAGCGTGCTGATTGGATAAGTGGGCTTTTCAACCAATCATCATGCCTGTGGCCGAGCCATGAGAACACCAGGAAGGTGAGTTACCTGGGCGGACCATGGAGATACGCACAGCAGGGCATTGGGACACCCCGTCTGAAAGGAACAACACCCAAGAAAGTATTGCTTCTCTTTAAAGTGGACCAACACCCTCCACTGATCAGCCCGGGAATCTATAAGATTCCCGGACCGATCAGTCCCCTGACTGCGGGGCACCCCGATCGGTGTGTGAAACCCCCCAGAAACCCCTAAATCCCTACCTGCTCCTCGATCCAGCGGCGCCCGCCGCTGCCTCTTGTCCGTCGCTGCCTCCCGCTTGTCCGTCGGCGGGGATTGGCAGCAGCGGTCACGTGAGAGCGGGGAGAGGTGAGTTTTTGGGGCTTTTAGGGGGGTTTCACACAGCGGGGCACCCCCGATCGGGGTGCCCCACCGAAGTGGACCAAAACCCAGGATAGTCAAAATACTGGGTGTTGGTCCACTTTAAATTGGTTTTGCTTTGTGTTTCTTTAATGCAGATTTAGGTGACCAACTACCCTTAAGTACCACCCAGGTGGTACTTAAGATAATTGGAAAATGGTAAGTGGTACTCAATGACAAAACTGTTAGGAACCCCTGGCCTAGAAGCTGTCCTGGGCCTGGATGACAGTGTTGTGGCCCAAATCAGAAATGTCTAAATAGACCATTTAGGTGTTAGGGGTTTCCACCTGCAGTGGTGTGCTTAACCACCATGCATACCATGCAAATGCATGGGGTCCCCACCTGCCAGGGGTCTCTCAGAGGCAGGCTCAGATCAGTGGCAACTTTTTGTTTAAAGAAATAAATAAATAAAGGCACCCGGTGGGCAGCAGCGGGTGAGGGTGCGTGTAACACAATGCAGCGTGTGCAGCAGATAGGAAGCCACTGTACACCTATGTGAGCCACCTGCTGCAGAATCAGTGCTCAGCTCCATACAAGATGCTGACATCACAGCAAGCGGGCCACTGGTTGCATCTCCGTTTGCCTCTAGCTGGGAGCGTGCCCAGGCCGGCCAATCACAAATGGCTGCCCTGGGTATGCATCTAGCTGAAGGTATAGCAAGGCCGTAACCTGCGCATACATCATTAGAATGAGGTTAGGTTAGTGATTGCAGTGATTTAATGGAGTTTCACACAGTGGGGCATCCTAGTTAGGGATACCACAGGGAGTAGAATTTGGACGGCCATATGGGCAATTACAGGATTATTCCCTATGCCATGGCCTCATAGCACCAGATGGTAATATTTGACCTTATCTATAGTCTCTGTATTATCTATATGGTTATAACACATTTTTCACTTTTTCATTGAGGTATATGACTGTCCTGGTGACTGAGCACATCTCTGTGATCAAACTCAAAGTACTTTATCCTTTCTCTGATATACAAAAATTGCACTGACATGTTTATGACTTTTTAATACTCACTTTTTGCAAATCATTTAAATTGTGTGGAGTGCGTTCATCCTACTATTGGACTGGTCCCGGGTCTAGGCTACTCCCGGTTTTAAATGATAGTGCTTTTGACCATGACCACACTGTATATATGCCAAAATAGTTATTTCTACACATCTGGTTGAAAAAATATACATATTAAAAAGTGTGCTCCTTAATTTCCATATATTACATTCATATAAATCTTTGTGCGTCAGTTCATATCATATTGCATGTGTCAGACATTATTTACGCGGGTATCATTGCATATTCTGCTCCCTTGTAGTCTTTTTATTAAATTTTCTTTCTCATGGAAATCTTTCTAGTGGGCAGACATGTTTCGCCTGATTATTTGGCTTTATCAATGCCCTTATGTTAAAAGAGAGGGAGAAATAAAGTATATGTTAATTACATATGGTCATTTGTATATGCTTGTTCATTTCATAAATTGAGTAAAATATGTATATACCTAAAAAAAAATACATAAATACATAGTTCATTTGCTGTTCATGCATGATTCATTGGCCTTGTTTGTCCCCTGAGAAACGTGGCTCAAACACCATGTATATATGCATGCGTGGCCGCTCGTCCAATCAGCACACTCGGAGCCGCTGACGTCACGCCATCTAAGACCGCTTCTAAAGCCAGGGGCTTCGAGGCACGCTGGCGGCCACATCCCCCGATTCACTCTAACGGGGAGCGTGCCTGTGCCAGCCATTCACAAATGGTGGCAACGCACCCTGCTAGAAGGATGGCGGGGATGCGGCCACGGGTCCCGATTTTGGATGCCCCGGAGGGAGGGAATCGATCGGCCCGGGAATCCTATAGTTGGATTTTGGTCCACTTTAAAGGGTAGCGGGGGAAGCGGCCGCCAGCACATTTAGATCCACTCGCATTAGACAAGCTCCTAGACGAAGCGACTGGGGCAGATCCGAGTGCGCTGATTGGACAAGACGGCTGTGCATGCGCCTTAGGCCTGGGGAATGGTGAGATCTGGCGACCTGAGGGTTTTCACACAGCAGGGCAAAATCCAAAACCCAGGATAGTCAAAATCCTGTGTTTTAGTCCACTTTAATATTGTAGGGTAAGTGTAAGAGATGGAGCAACCTGGGTAGTTTCACACAGCGGAGCTCAGATCCACTCGCATTAGACAATCTCCTGGACAAAGGGGCTGGAGCGGATCTGAGAGTGCTGAATGAACGAGAGGCCTGCGCATGCTCTATAGGACCAGGGAAGGGCGAGATCGGGTGACAGCAGAAAACCCCCGATTGGGGTGCCCAGGGGGCAAAACCAAAACCCAGAATAGTTGATCCTGGGTTTGGTCCACTTTAATATTGTATTTCGCTATACACAATTTGTCTTTGATTAGGGCCCTTAGACACAACTTTGCATTGGACCCAAAAATAAAAAGCCCCCCCTGGCCAGTATTTTTTTAGAGGTGCCAGTGCTAGTTTTCTTACTGGTAACTGAGAATGGGAAAAGTAGAGCCGCAATAAGAATTACCAGTAAAGCAACAAATACCAGCAATGCTAGGCCAGTGCCCAGTAAATTAAAAAATAAAAATAAAAAACACCGGCCAGGTGGCGACCCTCTGGGGGCTGACGTTACTGAAGAAACATCAAGCGGACGGGTTACAAAATGTTTTCCCGTCAAGTCAGTAGTTTGTCAGTGACGGGTCCTCGCTGCACCTCACCGGGAGCACTCAGGAGACATTCCTCTTTAGGTGCAGGCTGGTTGAGAGACATGCCCGGGAGCTGTAGTGTCAAGAAGACGGCTCACCCCACCTTCTTCATGTGTCTCCGCTCAGCTTAAGTCATTCACCCAACCAGCTTCCACCCGGATCTCGCCCGAGTGACCCCTCAGGAGTCAAACCTCGCCATCAAAACGCCACTGTCATTTCTTTGAAGTCAGTGTGACATTCGCAGGTGGCCCCAACAACACGTGACTGGGCCCGGCCCTGGTGTGCAGCCGTGTCCTCACCCCCAGCTCCGGTCTCTTCCCTTTGCCCTTTCTTCTTCAGAGGCTTCACAAGTAGCAGATGACAGCTCAGCGCTCAGGATGACAGAAGCTCTACAGGAGATGGGAGACAGAGTCACGGCTCCAGCCTCGGGCAACCGACAAGAGGTCTGGGCCCATTAACCGGCTCGTGGCCGGAAGATATTTGAGTGCCGGGAATTCTCAAAAAAATGTGGCAACTGCTACCACTGACCATGGACTGTGAGCAGTCAGTAGGGATTTTACTGGCCCCACTCATCCTATGATCCATCTTCAGGAGACGCCTATAAACTGTAATATTAAAAGTGATCCTTTACACAGATATGAAGTGTATGTCATCACCTTCTATCCCCAGCCCAGGGCCCCAAACAGCCTGTGTTTTACTAAAACCTTTGCCCAATATTCATAACAACACAAACTGGATGCAGTCGGCCATATTGCTCCCTGGTCCAGCAGCCCTGCCCTCTAGTGCTTTCCAGCATTTTTTTTTTCTTTTTTTACTAAAGCCTTGGTCCAATATACATAACAACACAAACTGGATGCAGTGGGCCATATTGCTCCCTGGCTGAGCAGCCCCGCCCCCTAGTGCTTTCCAGCGATGATACATTCAGTATAACAGCTCAGCACTGGGGACAGGGCCAGATTAAAGTGGACCAAAACCCAGCACGTACGGCCCGGGAATGTATAAGATTCCCAGGCCGATCGATTCCCTCCCCCTGGGGCATCCAAAACCGCGTGCAACCCCCCAGGTCGCCCGTACACTTACCTTGCTTCCCGGTCCAGTGGCGCATGCGTGAGCTGCGGCCGCATCCCCGCTATCCCTCTAGCAGGGCATATGCCCGTGCCAGGCATTTCTGAATGGCCGGCGCGGGCACGGTCCCTGTTAGAGGGAAGCGGGGGATGCGGCCACCAGCACGCTCCAATCTCGCCGATGTGCCATAGGGAAGACGTGAGTTTCTTCGGGCGATCTGGGGGGTTTCACACAGCGGGGGGTTTCACACAGCGGGGGGTTTCACACCCCCAATTGGGGTGCCCCCGGAGGAAAGGACCAAAACCCAGGATAGTCAAAATCCTGGGTTTTGATCCACTTTGCCCTCACACAGTCCATGGAATGATGATCACCAGGATTCTCCAGAGCACAGCAGAGACAGTAGTCACCCACACTTTACCAGATACCCTTCTTTATTAAACACTTCACTCTCCAGCACATTTTTGTTAATCACAGTTCACACGGGTTTCCTCCCCAGTACTTCCCAATGCGGTCTCCACCTGTTTTCTTTCCTTTTCGGGCTTCCCCTCCTGGGATCCCAACAAGCCTCCCTCCAGCCTCCCGCCTTCCTGTGACCGCTCACGCTGGCTTCCTCGCCTCTCCTGTGGTGGCTCAACAGGAGCACCAGACACTTGGGCCTAAGTCCTCCTCCAACCCACTCCCAGGGATATCACCGGGCAGTGCTCTGTGGGCGTCGTCCTCTGACTCCACCACTTCCAGGGTCCCTATGTTCTCTTCCTCTCTCCAGAGTTCCCGGACACCCTTCCTCTCGGAGCCTCCACTACACGGGATCTCTAGCAACTGCACTTCAGGGGCGCACTCCACCTGCTCCTCAACTTCTCACAGGTCCAGCCGGACCTCGGCCAACCATGGATCAGGAACTCAGCTTCACATGGTGGCCTCTCTGCAGGGCTCTAATCCCATGCCCCCTGGAACTGGAACTCTCTAGAATCCCCTCAGCTCCCCCTTTTATAATCTATACCTCTACTGCCCTCTAATGGCAAAACCTACAACTACACTATTTATTCTATTTCTCATCCTATGGGGGCCTCTAGTGTCCTACCAATGTATTTTCATCTAAACTATACACTTATTTATAAATCCCCATTATAATACAATCCACCCCCACCCAGGCTATCCCAGGGCATCCCCCATTCTCCAGGGATCCCCCTCCCAGATGCACACCTAGCTAGGGGACTATCCTGTTACATTCTCTTTTCACTTGCCTCCCTCTGTTTCACTTTTTGTACATATAAAGGGCGATTCAGTACAGTGCGGAAAATAAATTCTTCTGATGCGCATATATATTTGCACGCAAATTAAAGGGATTCAGCGGCCAAAAATAAACAATGGCGCTACCCGGAGAAGGGGTCCATGATGTATACCTGGTGGGCGTGTCCAATTGCACAAGATAAGTGCCGAAGGGTCTATAAGATGATCGGAGGAGGGGTCCATGATACATACCTGGTGGGCGTGTCCTGTTGCCCAAGTTAAGTGGCAAAGGGTCTATAAGATGATCGGAGGAGGGGACCATGATACATACCTGGTGGGCGTGTCCTGTTGCCCAAGTTAAGTGGCAAAGGGTCTATAAGATGATCGGAGGTGGGGTCCATGACACATAGCTGGTGGGCATGTCCAGTTGCCCAAGATAAGTGGCAAAGGGTCTATAAGATGATCGGAGGTGGGGTCCATGACACATAGCTGGTGGGCATGTCCAGTTGCCCAAGATAAGTGGCAAAGGGTCTATAAGATGATCGGAGGTGGGGTCCATGATACATACCTGGTGGGCATGTCCAGTTGCCCGAGATAAGTGGCAAAGAGTCTATCAGATGATCGGAGGTGGGGTCCATGATACATAGCTGGTGGGCGTGTCCTGGTGCCTAAGATAAGTGGCAAAGGGTCAATAAGATGATCGAAGGTGGGGTCCATGATATATACCTGGTGGGCGTGTCCAGTTGACCAAGATAAGTGGCAAAGGGTCTATAAGACGATCGAGGTGGGGTCCATGATACATACCTGGTGGGCGTGTCCAGTTGACCAAGATAAGTGGCAAAGGGTCTATAAGATGATTGGAGGTGGGGTCCATGATACATAGCTGGTGGGCGTTTCCTGTTGCCCAAGATAAGTGGCAAAGGGTCCATAAGATGATCGGAGGTGGGGTCCATGATACATACCTGGTGGGTGTGTCCAGTTGCCCAATATAAGTGGCAAAGGGTCTATAAGATGATCGGAGGTAGGGTCCATGATACATACCTGGTGGTCCGGTTGCCCAATATAAGTGGCAAAGGGTCTATAAGATGATCGGCGGTAGGGTCCATAATACATACCTGGTGGTCCGGTTGCCCAATATAAGTGGCAAAGGGTCTATAAGATGATCGTACGTGGGGTCCATGATACATAGCTGGTGGGCGTGTCCAGTTGCCCAAGATAAATGCCGAAGGATCTATAAGATGATCGGAGGTGGGGTCCATGATACATACCTGGTTGGCGTGTCCAGTTGCCCAAGATAAGTGGCAAAGGGTCTATAAGATGATCAGAGGTGGGGTCCATGATACATAACTGGTGGGCGTGTCCTGTTGCCCAAGATAAGTGGCAAAGGGTCTATAAGATGATCGGAGGTGGGGTCCATGATACATACCTGGTGGGCGTGTCCAATTGCACAAGATAAATGCCAAAGGGTCTATAAGATGATCAGAGGTGGGGTCCATGATACATACCTGGTGGGCGTTTTCTGTTGCCCAAGATAAGTGGCAAAAGGTCTATAAGATGATCGGAGGTGGGGTCCATGATGCATACCTGGTGGTCGTTTCCTGTTGCCCAAAATAAGTGGCAAAGGGTCTATAAGATGATCGGAGGTGGGGTCCATGATACATACCTGGTGGTCCGGTTGCCCAAGATATGTGGCAAAGAGCCTATAAGATAATCGGAGGGGAGGTCCATGATACATACCTGGTGGGCGTGTCCTGTTGCCCAAGATAAGTGGCAAAGGGTCTATAAGATGATCGGAGGTGGGGTCCATGATACATACCCGGTGGTCCGGTTGCCCAAGATAAGTGGCAAAGGGTTTATAAGATGATCGGAGGTGGGGTCCATGATACATACCTGGTGGGCGTGTCCAGTTGCCCAAGATAATTGGCAAAGGGTCTATAAGATGATCGGAGGTGGGGTCCATCATACATACCTGGTGGGCATGTCCAGTTGCCCAGAATAAGTGGCAAAGAGTCTATAAAATGATCGGAGGTGGGGTCCATGATACATAGCTGGTGGGCGTGTCCAGTTGCCCAAGATAAGTGGCAAAGGGTCTATAAGATGATCGGAGGTGGGGTCCATGATACATACCTGGTGGGCGTGTCCAGTTGCCCAAGATAAGTGGCAAAGGGTCTATAAGATGATCGGAAGTGGGGTCCATTATACATACCTGGTGGGTGTGTCTAGTTGCCCAAGATAAGTGGTAAAGGGTCTATAAAATGATTGGAGGTGGGGTCCATGATACATACCTGGTGGGCGTATCCTGTTGCCCAAGATAAGTGGCAAAGGGTCTATAAGATGATCGGAGGTGGGGTCCATGATACATACCTGGTGGTCCAGTTGCCCAAGATAAGTGGCAAAGGGTCTATAAGATGATCGGAGGTGGGGTCCATGATACATACCTGGTGGGCGTGTCCAGTTGCCCAAGATAAGTGGCAAAGGGACTATAAGATGATTGGAGGTGGGGTCCTTGATACATAGCTGGTGGACGTGTCCAGTTGCCCAAGATAAGTGGCAAAGGGTCTATAAGATGATCAGAGGTGGGGTCTATGATACATACCTGGAGGTCCAGTTGCCCAAGATAAGTGGCAAAGGGTCTATAAGATGATTGGAGATGAGGTCCATGACACATAGCTGGTGGGTGTGTCCAGTTGCCCAAGATAAGTGGCAAAGGGTCTATAAGATGATCGGAGGTGGGGTCCATGATACATAGCTGGTGGGCGTGTCCAGTTGCCCAAGATAAGTGGCAAAGGGTCTATAAGATGATCAGAGGTGGGGTCCATGATACATATCTGGTGGGCGTGTCCAGTTGCCCAAGATAAGTGGCAAAGGGTCTATAAGATGATCGGAGGTGGGGTCCATGATACATACCTGGTGGGTGTTTCCTGTTGCCCAAGATAAGTGGCAAAGGTCTATAAGATGATCGTAGGTGGGGTCCATGATACATACCTTGTGGGCGTGTCCAGTTGCCCAAGATAAGTGGCAAAGGGTCTATAAAATGATTGGAGGTGGGGGTCCATGATACATAGCTAGTGGGCGTGTCCTGTTGCCCAAGATAAGTGGCAAAGGTCTATAAGATGATCGTAGGTGGGGTCCATGATACATACCTGGTGGGCGTGTCCAGTTGCCTAAGATAAGTGGCAAAGGGTCTATAAGATGATCGGAGGTGGGGTCCATGATACATACCTTGTGGGCGTGTCCAGTTGCCCAAGATAAGTGGCAAAGGGTCTATAAAATGATTGGAGGTGGGGGTCCATGATACATAGCTAGTGGGCGTGTCCTGTTGCCCAAGATAAGTGGCAAAGGGTCTATAAGATGATCGGAGGTGGGGTCCATGATACATACCTGGTGGGCATGTCCAGTCGCCCAAGATAAGTGGCAAAGGGTCTATAAGATGATCGGAGGTGGGGTCCATCATACATACCTGGTGGGCGTATCCTGTTGCCCAAGATAAGTGGCAAAGGGTCTATAAGATGATCGGAGGTGGGGTCCATGATACATACCTGGTGGGCGTGTCCAGTTGCCCAAGATAAGTGGCAAAGGGTCTATAAGATGATCGGAGGTGGGATCCATCATACATACCTGGTGGTCATGTCCAGTTGCCCAAGATAAGTGCCGAAGAGTCTATAAGATGATCGGAGGTGGGGGTCCATGATACATAGCTGGTGGGCGTGTCCAGTTGCCCAAGATAAGTGACAAAGGGTATATAAGATGATCGGAGGTGGTGGTCCATGATACATAGCTAGTGGGCGTGTCCTGTTGGCCAAGATAAGTGGCAAAGGGTCTATAAGATGATTGAAGGTGGGGTCCATGATACATAGCTGGTGGTCATGTCCAGTTACCCAAGATAAGTGGCAAAGAGTCTATAAGATGATCGGAGGTGGGGGTCCATTATACATACCTGGTGGGCGTGTCCTGTTGCCCAAGATAAGTGGCAAAGGGTCTATAAGATGATCGAAGGTGGGGTCCATGATACATACCTGGTGGGCGTGTCCAGTTGCCCAAGATAAGTGGCAAAGGGTCTATAAGATGATTGGAGATGAGGTCCATGACACATAGCTGGTGGGCGTGTCCAGTTGCCCAAGATAAGTGGCAAAGGGTCTATAAGATGATCGGGGTGGGGTCCATGATACATACCTGGTGGGCGTGTCCTGTTGCCCAAGATAAGTGGCAAAGGGTCTATAAGATGATCAGAGGTGGGGTCCATGATACATACCTGGTGGGCGTGTCCAGTTGCCCAAGATAAGTGGCAAAGGGTCTATAAGATGATGGGAGGTGGGGTCCATGATACATAGCTGGTGGTCATGTCCAGTTGCCCAAGATAAGTGGCAAAGGGTCTATAAAATGATTGGAGGTGGGGGTCCATGATTCATAGCTAGTGGGCGTGTCCTGTTGCCCAAGATAAGTGGCAAAGGGTCTATAAGATGATTGAAGGTGGGGTCCATGATACATAGCTGGTGGGCGTGTCCAGTTGCCCAAGATAAGTGGCAAAGAGTCTATAAGATGATCGGAGGTGGGGTCCATGATACATACCTGGTGGGCGTATCCTGTTGCCCAAAATAAGTGGCAAAGGGTCTATAAGATGATCGGAGGTGGGGTCCATGATACATACCTGGTGGGCGTGTCCAGTTACCCAAGATAAGTGGCAAAGGGTCTATAAGATGATCGGAGGTGGGGTTCATCATACATACCTGGTGGTCATGTCCAGTTGCCCAAGATAAGGGCCGAAGGGTCTATAAGATGATCGGAGGTGGGGGTCCATGATACATAGCTAGTGGGCGTGTCCTGTTGCCCAAGATAAGTGGCAAAGGGTCTATAAGATGATCGGAGGTGGGGGTCCATGATACATAGCTAGTGGGTGTGTCCTGTTGCCCAAGATAAGTGGCAAAGGGTCTATAAGATGATCGGAGGTGGGTGTCCATGATACATAGCTAGTGGGCGTGTCCTGTTGCCCAAGATAAGTGGCAAAGGGTCTATAAGATGATTGGAGATGAGGTCCATGACACATAGCTGGTGGGCGTGTCCAGTTGCCCAAGATAAGTGGCAAAGGGTCTATAAGATGATCGGAGGTGGGGTCCATGATACATACCTGGTGGGCGTGTCCTGTTGCCCAAGATAAGTGGCAAAGGTCTATAAGATGATCGGAGGTGGGGTCCATGATACATACCTGGTGGGCGTGTCCAGTTGCCCAAGATAAGTGGCAAAGGGTCTATAAGATGATTGGAGATGAGGTCCATGACACATAGCTGGTGGGCGTGTCCAGTTGTCCAAGATAAGTGGCAAAGGGTCTATAAGATGATCGGAGGTGGGGTCCATGATACATACCTGGTGGGCGTGTCCTGTTGCCCAAGATAAGTGGCAAAGGGTCTATAAGATGATTGGAGATGAGGTCCATGACACATAGCTGGTGGGCGTGTCCAGTTGCCCAAGATAAGTGGCAAAGGGTCTATAAGATGATCAGAGGTGGGGTCCATGATACATACCTGGTGGGCGTGTCCAGTTGCCTAAGATAAGTGGCAAGGGGTCTATAAGATAATTGGAGGTTGGGTCCATGATACATAGCTGGTGGGCGTGTCCAGTTGCCTAAGATAAGTGGCAAAGGGTCTATAAGATGATCGGAGGTGGGGTCCATGATACATACCTGGTGCGTGTGTCCAGTTGCCCAAGATAAATGGTAAAGGGTCTATAAGATGATCGGAGGTGGGGTCCATGATACATACCTGGTGGGTGTGTCCAGTTGCCCAAGATAAGTGGCAAAAGGTCTATAAGATGATCGGAGGTGGGGTCCATGATACATACCTGGTGGGCGTTTCCTGTTGCCCAAGATAAGTGGCAAAGGGTCTATAAGATGATCGGAGGTGGGGTCCATGATACATACCTGGTGGGCGTGACCAGTTGCCCAAGATAAGTGGCAAAGGGTCTATAAGATGATCAGAGGTGGGGGCCATGATACATAGCTGGTGGGCGTGTCTGATTGCCTAAGATAGGTGGCAAAGGGTCTATAAGATGATCGGAGGTGAGGTCCATGATACATACCTGGTGGGCGTTTCCTGTTGCCCAAGATAAGTGGCAAAGGGTCTATAAGATGATTGGAGGTGGGGTCCATGATACATAGCTGGTGGGCGTGTCCTGTTGCCCAAGATAAGTGGCAAAGGTCTATAAGATGATCGGAGGTGGGGTCCATGATACATACCTGGTGGGCGTTTCCTGTTGCCCAAAATAAGTGGCAAAGGGTCTATAAGATGATCGGAGGTGGGGTCCATGATACATACCTGGTGGGCGTTTCCTGTTGCCCAAAATAAGTGGCAAAGGGTCTATAAGATGATCGGAGGTGGGGTCCATGATACATAGCTGGTGGGCGTGTCCAGTTGCCCAAGATAAGTGGCAAAGGGTCTATAAGATGATTGGAGATGAGGTCCATGACACATAGCTGGTGGGCGTGTCCAGTTGCCCAAGATAAGTGGCAAAGGGTCTATAAGATGATCGGAGGTGGGTGTCCATGATACATAGCTAGTGGGCGTGTCCTGTTGCCCAAGATAAGTGGCAAAGGGTCTATAAGATGATTGGAGATGAGGTCCATGACACATAGCTGGTGGGCGTGTCCAGTTGCCCAAGATAAGTGGCAAAGGGTCTATAAGATGATCGGAGGTGGGGTCCATGATACATACCTGGTGGGCGTGTCCTGTTGCCCAAGATAAGTGGCAAAGGTCTATAAGATGATCGGAGGTGGGGTCCATGATACATACCTGGTGGGCGTGTCCAGTTGCCCAAGATAAGTGGCAAAGGGTCTATAAGATGATTGGAGATGAGGTCCATGACACATAGCTGGTGGGCGTGTCCAGTTGCCCAAGATAAGTGGCAAAGGGTCTATAAGATGATCGGAGGTGGGGTCCATGATACATACCTGGTGGGCGTGTCCTGTTGCCCAAGATAAGTGGCAAAGGGTCTATAAGATGATTGGAGATGAGGTCCATGACACATAGCTGGTGGGCGTGTCCAGTTGCCCAAGATAAGTGGCAAAGGGTCTATAAGATGATTGGAGGTGGGGTCCATGATACATAGCTGGTGGGCGTGTCCTGTTGCCCAAGATAAGTGGCAAAGGTCTATAAGATGCTGGGAGGTGGGGTCCATGATACATACCTGGTGGGCGTGTCCAGTTCCCCAAGATAAGTGGCAAAGGGTCTATAAGATGATGGGAGGTGGGGTCCATGATACATACCTGGTGGGCGTGTTGCGCAATCTACGTGGCACAGGGTCTATAATATCAGATGTATTTTATTTGGCATACACAGGAGACCCCTGGGAGTCCCTTCATATTCCCCCATAGTAGAATGGTACTAGTAATAGTAATAGTAATGGTAATGGTAACTCACCTTTTGTCCAGCGCAGCTTCATCACCCAGACTCACTGGTTTACAACTCACAGAAACATCCCATCATCCCGCCAGTCCTCTCCGGTCCAAGATGGCGGCCGTGGACGTGTCGCATTTATGCCCTGTAGCACATTCGCTGCATTAGTTGCGATGGAGGGGACGTGCACACATGAACCAGCCTTGGTACCGCCCCCTCCATTGCTATGAATAGAGTGAATGTTCTAATGGGCGTAAACCCGACACATCCACAGCCGCCATCTTGGACTGCATAGGATGGGAAAAATTATTTTTTCACAAAAAAACGTTGCAAAAGTTTCTGAATTGACCCTCTTCTTCTCTTTTTCACATTTTCACCTTCTTTCTCTTTCCACATTCCATCTTTCCCATCTTCATTTAACACCTTCCTCTTCTTTCTCTTTTTCACATTCTCTCCACTTCATCTTCTCTACATCTTCCTCGTTTTCACTTTCTCACCTCTTGTTCCCCTGTCATCTTCCCTCCACCCCCATCTTTTTTCATCTTCTCTACATCTTGCATTCTTTTCACACATTCTCTCTTTTTGTCTCTCCCTATTTTTTAGGTAGCGAAGTTGCAAAAAAAGACAGATGGAAAAGGGTAACAAGAGAACGAGATGAAGAGAATATGAAACAAGAGAAAGATGTAAGGAAGATGAAAAAAAACGAGATGGAGAAAATGTAAAAAAAAAGGGGAGAAGGATGATAGGTGTAAAAAGGAAGGGAAAGGGTGGAATGTGGAGGCCAGAAAGACATGTGGAGAAGATAAACAAAGAGGAAGACAGTAGGATGGTGAAAAGAAAGAGGGGAATGTGTAAGAGAGATGGAGGAGGGGTGTAAAAGGGAAGGATAGGGATAGAATGGTGAAAATAAAGAGAAGGACAGAAAGACAGTAGGGTGGTGAAAAGAAAGAGGGAAGGTGTAAGAGAAATGGGGGTGCCAAAGGGAAGGAAAAGGGTGGATTGTGGAAAATAAAGAGAAGACATAAAGAAATGTAGAGAAGATAAAGAGGAAGATGGTAGGATGGCGGAAAAAAAGAGGGGAAGGTGTTAGAGTGATGGAGGGTGTAAAAGGGAAGGAAAAGGGTGGAATGTGGAAAATAAAGGTAAGGATAAAATGTTTGAAAAGGCAGAAAATATATAGAAAAGGTAAAAAAAGGAGGAGACAGAAGGAAGGTGAAAAGAAAGAGGGGAAGGTGTAAGAGAGATGGAGGAGGGGTGTAAAAGGGAAGGATAAGGATAGAATGGCAAAAATAAAGTGAAGGACAGAAAGACATGTAGAGAAGATAAACAAAGAGTAAGACAGTAGGATGGTGAAAAGAAAGAGGGGAAGGTGTAAGAGAGATGGAGAAGGGGTGTAAAAGGGAAGGATAATGATAGAATGTGAAAAAATAAAGAGAATGACGGAATGTGGAAAAAAACACGTAGAGAAGATAAACAAAGAGGAAGACAGTAGGATGGTGAAAAAAAAAGAGGGGGAGGTGTAAGAGAGATGGGGGTGTAAAAGGGAAGGATAAGGATAGAATGTGGAAGATAAAGGTAAGGATAAAATATCTGAAAAGGCAGAAAAGATATAGAAAGGAGACAGAAGGAAGGTGAAAAGAAAGAGTAGAAGGTGGAAGAGAGATGAAGGGAATCTGTAAAAGAAAGTGAAAAGGATAAGGGTACAGGAATCAACATAAAATATAAAATCCTGAGTCAGGAAAAGCCAAAAAATAAGGACAAAAGAAGTGAAAAAATGTCATCACTGGAGACAGAGAAGACATAAAGAGAATAACAGGAGTAATGTGCCGAAAGAGAACACGATAGAGGGAATGGGGGAAAAAGAGATGTTGGGAAGATGTAAAAGAGACAGAGAAGAAATATGGATGCGATAGAAAAAGAGAGAATGTGAGGAGGAAGATGTAGAGAAGAAGATTAGAAAGTAAGATGGAAAAAATATGAGGAAAGGTTTGAAAGAGACAGAAGAGAAATGGTTGAAAAGAGGGGAAGGTGTAGAGAAGGAGAAAAGAGAGAAATGAAGGTATTGTGAACGAAAGTAAAAGAAAGAAGATGGAAGGTATGGAAGAAAAGGAGGAGGTGGAAGGAGTAGAGAAAAGGAGAAAGGTGCAGTGATCATCATAAAAGAGAGAAATCCTGAGACAGGGTAAAGCAAGAATAAGAAAAAACCTACTGTAGATAGAGAATAACAGAGATAATGGAGAAAACTGGGGAAAATCTGATCCAGCTCTGCCTTTCTGTATGATATATTCTGGCGCCCCCTTACAGAGGGATCGGGTTGGGGCAGTCGCACAGGGCGCACACCCCAAAGGGCGTTCGTAGAGGGGAGGGAAGCAATACTATAAATAATGAGAATAAAGAATACCAGAAGAACTGAAAAAAGAAACGCTTCATTTTATTTACATATTCCTGACAACACGTCGGTCGCCATTCTTAATAAATCTCACTTTGTAAACTGCAATGGAAATCGAATGTACATAACACATAAATAATAGTCCGCCAAGAGATGCTGCCAAACAAAGATACATATAAATAAAAAATAAGAAAACACGCATAAAAGGTATAGTCACTTCCAATGCATATAGCTCCTCCCCTTTTCCAAAGAAACTTGCTAGACACGGGGGGGGTGTCTAAGACCCCATGCATTACCCCTTAATCTGCCTGGGTAGGGGTTAAACACCCCCCTCCCCAACCTTCATTAATGTGTTGCCCACAGCAATATGCTCTGCAGCAATCAGTCCTCCGCCACTTGACGCATGAATTATTCCTATATACAAGCACCCGCTAAGTGCCTCAATCATACTTTACTTCTGGCAACTTTAAAGCAATATTACAGGTGAACACTGAAAATCGTAATTGGCAGCTTTGTTTAGTACCTTTATTTAATACATTAGGATACTGAAGTGCTTGGAGGCCCAATAATGTATTGCGCTAAGACGCCATAGAGCCCCTTCCCTCTATGTTGGGAGATACTGTTTTCTCAAGATATGGAATTTAATCATTAGATTCAGGTTTTTGATTAAATAGTTAAAAACTTTGTCCCAATACAGAATGTAATGACATACTTTAAAATTTGTCCCAAATTGTGATTGAAAAGTTTAAAACTTTTTCCCAATACGGATTGTGATTAAAAAGTTTAAAACTTTTTCCCAATACAGATTGTGATTAAAAAGTTTAAAACTTTTTCCCAATACAGATTGTGATTAAAAAGTTTAAAACTTTTTCCCAATACAGATTGTGATTAAAAAGTTTAAAACTTTTTCCCAATACAGATTGTGATTAAAAAGTTTAAAACTTTTTCCCAATACAGATTGTGATTAAAAAGTTTAAAACTTTTTCCCAATACAGATTGTGATTAAAAAGTTTAAAACTTTTTCCCAATACAGATCGTGATTAAAAAGTTTAAAACTTTTTCCCAATACAGATTGTGATTAAAAAGTTTAAAACTTTTTCCAGAAACAGATTGTGATTAAAAAGTTTAAAACTTTTTCCCAATACAGATTGTGATTAAAAAGTTTAAAACTTTTTCCCAATACAGATCGTGATTATAAAAGTTTAAAACTTTTTCCCAATACAGATTGTGATTAAAAAGTTTAAAACTTTTTCCCAATACAGATTGTGATTAAAAAGTTTCAAACTTTTTCCCAATACAGATCGTGATTATAAAAGTTTAAAACTTTTTCCCAATACAGATTGTGATTAAAAAGTTTAAAACTTTTTCCCAATACAGAAACATGGGAGGGACACTCTGGTATGTCCCATACACACATATGTATGGGACATACCAGAGTGTCCCTCCCATGTTTTTGAATTGACTGAGCCATATACACACCTCAGTATCCGGCACCCCCTTATTTGATTGTTTTTAGGCTGTGCTTATCCATTTTTTGTGTTTTTCCCAATACAGATCGTGATTATAAAAGTTTAAAACTTTTTCCCAATACAGATTGTGATTAAAAAGTTTAAAACTTTTTCCCAATACTGATTGTGATTAAAAAGTTGAAAACGTTTTCCCAATACAGATCGTGATTAAAAAGTTTAAAGCTTTTTCCCAATATAGATCGTGATTATAAAAGTTTAAAACTTTTTCCCAATACAGTTTGTGATTAAAAAGTTTAAAACTTTTTCCCAATACAGATTGTGATTAAAAAGTTTAAAACTTTTTCCTGAAACAGATTGTGATTAAAAAGTTCAAAACTTTTTCCCAATACAGATCGTGTTTAAAAAGTTTAAAACTTTTTCCCAATACAGATTGTGATTAAAAAGTTTAAAACTTTTTCCCAATACAGATCGTGTTTAAAAAGTTTTAAAGCTTTGTCCCGATACAGATCATGATGGAAAAATGTCAAACTTTTCCCCAATACTGATTGTGACTTTTTCATCACAAATATGTTACACACACATATAACCATAAGACTGTGCTACAAAGAATAAATCATAATGGAAGAAACTCTATTCTCTCCATTTAGAATTTTACACCAGGTTGGATAACAAATATGGATTGTGATTAAGAAGTCCAAAAGTTTGTCCTGTCTGAACGGTCTACCTTCTATAAATATAGAACAGTGTATTACAGTATGAGGCAAATAATAATTCATATTGAGAGACACCCTCTACATTTTAATTAGGATTTAGGTTGGATAAAAATACCGATTTTGATTAAATAGTTTTAAATGTTGTCAATATAAAGACAATTTCATCTGTAATTGTTATTCAACCCAAATTGCCTCGTATAAATATATATGAATATATATATATATATATATATATATATATATATATAAATATATATATATATACAGTATAAGATGGAAAAAATATACAGTATATACATATATATATAAATGTGTGTATATATATATATATATATATATTGTCCATGGTTTCTGGAGCCCACCAGTAGAACTGACTCTGGGGACCCACCCCACACACAAGCAAGTATTAATGGATTACAATTGGGACCTATGCACCTATATATTGGGACATATATATATATATATATATATATATATATATATATATATATATCAAAAACTTTTTGTGATAAAATACAATTCACTATGGACTGTGATGAAGTAACAAGATTTTGAACTCTTTCATCATGTTCATCTGCATCTGGCATCCGATCTGAATAGTCAAACAGAAAAAAAACATTCTCTCTTTCTCTCTCCCTCTCTCTGAATATATATATATATATATATATATATATATATATATATACATATTTTATAAATATGTATATATATATATATATATATATATATATATATATATATATGTGGCAGACTATGATACTAATAACAATGTATCAGATTGTGCTGAAATCATTAAATAGTTTAAAAACTTTAACTATTTCATCACAACCTTTATTTGAAATCCAACCTGAATAAACTTTTAAAAGCAAACACCTTCTCTCTCTCTCCCTCTAAATATAAATATATATGTGTGTGTGTGTGTGTGTGTCTGTGTGTCTGTGAGTGTGTGTCTGTGTGGTGTGTGTGTGGTGTGGTGTGTGTGTATGTCTATGTGTGTGTGTGTGTGTGTGTGTGTGTTAATACAAATTTTACAGATATACAGATTTTGAGAGCCTCAGAAATTGTGGGAGAGGTTCACTTTTTCATTTTTCAAAGTTTCCAAAAGCACTTGGATCCCCCATCAGTCGCTGTTAATAAAATCTCTTTGTCTTTAGAAATAATCTGCACGTGACCAGAAGAACGACCCCATCACAGGATCAGTTTTTTAATAGGAAATTGTAAATAGAAGTAAACCCTATTTTTTCATTTTATTGGGTGCTTGGTAAGAGAAGCGCTCCTAAAATGTCAGAGCCTCCCCAAATTATTTGGATAAAAGAAATAGTCAAAGTGAAAAAAAAACTTGATTGGCTTTTCTGTGAGAGAATTCAGGTCGGGTCAGAGGCAGGTAAAATTTGTCAAACTGTCTGCCAGAGGTGACAAGCGAGGGCTGAAAGCCGGCACATATCCCGGAGGAGCCCCGGGGGGGAACAAGCTTCATATACTCACTAATGGTAAATATGTATTTATCTTTTATTTATTTTTTAAGGCAACTGGCCGTTGTAGCTGTTTGAAGACGTTTCACTAGTCATCCAAAAAAAGGGAGGAAAGAAAGTGATTTCTTTTAAGGGATTGACCGGGTTAAGTGTAAAAACAAATCATTGTTTGGATTTTTCCTCCACATTTAACCCATTCGTGCAGTGAGACAAACACAAGCAATGAGTGCACACATGCCCGGAGCAGTGGGATGCCCTAGTCATGGTGCCTGGAGCAGTTGTCCCATGCCCAGGAATTGAACTTGCAACCCTCCCGTGAATTCCTTAAAGTGGCTGCTTCCTTAAAGTGGATCAATTACTGCCCATGCTTCATTTAGACTCCAGGGTTGTCCTAGAAGGTGCTCCTGGGGCACGCCAAATCAGACACCCTCCACACACCCCTTACCTTTCTGCCAGTCCATTGCCGCGATCACGGGATGCATCCCTGGCATCTCTGTAGCTGAGTGTGCTTCCACACTCATCCACTCAGATAGGCCAGAAGCCTATGCGTGCACTCCCAAATGCGCATGCACGCACTCCAAAACAAGAAGTGCCTAGGCTTCTGGCCTATCTGGGAGTGCACGCGATTGGAATTGCGCCCATGTGTGTCTGGGGGTGCTGGTCTAGGCTCCAATGTCACCTAGAAACAGGGGGAGAAGCAAAGCCAGGGTGTCTGTAGCAAGTTCTGGGAATCTTACAGACCCCACCCATTATGCTGATTATTATGCAGCACCACAGTGCCAAGGGTCACACTTTTTTCATAAGCTAAATCATATAGTGAAACTGTAAGGCGATACCACAATCTTGTGACTGAAGGCTGTCAGGTCCAATTCCCGGCCTAGACATGACTGTTCTCTTAACGCAAGTCACCTAACCCCTCAACTGCACCCAGGTGGCCATTGCTAGGGCAGCCCACGACTCCGGGCATGTGTACACTCATGGCTTTTGTTTGTCTTACTGCATCGATAGGTTAAATACGGAGGAAACAAATCCTATGTGTGCACGAGCATACAATGGGCACATAAAAAAATTTAAAAATGACTAGTGAAATGCCCAGCAAGTCCAGTTGTCTTGACTTGTAATTGAAGGAATATCATGACCTGGATGACACTCTGACTATTGACATTGCAACTTCTCAGGTCCTTCCCAACATTAGAAAGTCTTTCACAGACACGAGGGACACAAGTACTTAAATGAGAAGCTCTTCCTCCATAGACTCACACATATAACCCTCCAGTTACCAGTTACCACCAGCTGCTCACTAGTTAAAATTCCCTATAAAAAGTGGGATGTGCTCATCTATTCAATTTATAGCAGTCAGAGGAAAAGCCAGAGGACCACACGCTAGGTATAAAAAATAAATGTAACCTCTCTGCACACTCAGGCTGCCAGGCTAACTAGACTTATGACTATGTTCTGGCACTCCGAACCCCCCCCCCATATATCACCACCTATCTCCAACCTTGTGCTGATTAGGGCCAAACACCCAAAACACTTGTCCACAAGTAGGAATGGATGGTGGTATTGCACACCCTGGTGGTTTCCAGGAGCTTTCGAAATAGGGTTAAACCAGACCAACACCCAGTTTTCCTTTAACAGGTGTTGGTGCCGTAGACAGCTATTCAAAACAAACTTGAGGGCATCCAGAATGCTGGCGTCCCCTCCGCACATAACCCCCCCCCCCCCAGAACAACCATAATCCTCACCTTCACTACTAGCCAGCAGCAGAAACGGAGACCCGATTGGCAGGTGGCCAATCATGGGACTGCTTTCCCGGTGCTGGCTCGTAGTGAAGGTGAAGATTATGGGCGTTCTGGGGGGTTATGTGCGGAGGGAACTCCAGCATTCTGCCCCCCCCCCCCCCCCGAGCTTGTCTTGATTGGCTATCTGCCAAAGTTAAAACTGGTGTTGGTTCCGGTTTAAGTGATGTAAAGAAAGCATTTGCATTGGTCCGTCTTCTGCAAGGGATTCTGGGAGAAATCCTATTATTAAACCCGCTTATGCCTCATACATATATTTTCCGTTTTAGGAAAGCATTCTCTGCCTTGTTCCTTCAAATAGCAGCTGAAACATTGTCCGTTTTAGGAAAGAACTTGCTGCCTTGTACCTGTAAATAGAGGGCTATTTTCCCCTATTTCCCTTATTTCCCCTATACTGCCTAATATGGGTCTCTCCCTAACCAGGGGCGTAACAATAGGGGGTGTGACAGCACTGGGGCCCAGGAGGTTAGGGGAGCCCTATCATTATTATTCCTCTACCTAATTTATCATATTTGTGATTATTTGCCATCATTTAGATAAATGATGCACCATATGTTTCAGTCTTTAGCTGTCTGAATACAGTTGAGTTAAAAACCGAAAGGTTTATCAGC
Source organism: Gastrophryne carolinensis (assembly GCA_027917425.1). NCBI lineage: Eukaryota > Metazoa > Chordata > Amphibia > Anura > Microhylidae > Gastrophryne > Gastrophryne carolinensis. The sequence goes on from CM051235.1 coordinate 602,282,775, forward strand.
CTTGAAAGGGTCCCATTTAATGATCGCACCAGGGCTCTGTAACATTTAGTTAGTTATTAGGGACAGTGCCAGTGTCAAACTAGAGGCCCAGCAGAGAAAATCATTCCAGGGGCCCACCAGAGGAAATCAATCTTGGGACCCAACCTTGAATATGTATTAAAACCATGTAACCAGTTAAGAAAAACTTTGGGTTAGTCTTGGATCTCCTGTACTTGCGTGGTGGTGGCCCTGGAGTCAGTGCCTTGGGCCCACCGGCAGTTAGCTAGTTTTTTTAGTAGCATGTGTGCAGAGGGTTACATTTAAAAAATGTAAAAACTTTACCTCCATGGTATCCGGTGTGATCCTAATGCTGCCTGTGGGGTTTTTTTTTATACTGTCCGTACATTTTATGTCGGCGTCTCTAACCCGTCCCAGCGAGAGTGATTGACGCACACATCTATCGGCTCGCTCTTCTGTCAGCACTTGGGACAAAGTCATTTCAAAGGAAAGTACATGGGCTGCTCGAGAGTTCAGACACCGGTCAGCATTTTTCAGAAGCCAAAATCAAGGAACACTTGGAGAAATAACTGCTGGCTAAAATAAAAAGGACGGTCACTATACCCGGCAGCCACTTTACATGGGCCGCATTAAGTTCAGGCACAGGTCAGAATATTTCAGGAGGCAAAGTGAAGGCTAATGAGGGTCAATTTAATCAGCAGATAAACTGCATGGGGACACAAGAATAGAAGTTACTAGGCTCTCAGTGTGGGAATGATGTGCCTCTTCCTTAGGAGAAGGGCCAATATGGGGGAATGATGGGGCTGGCGTATGGCTGGCACCATTAACAATGGCCCTGACCCATCTGGGAAAAACAGGATGTGGTTAAAAAGGCAAACACACAATGTCCTTGGCTCCCAAGGTGTTCGTCTTTCTCGGCAGCCCAAGGAATCGCCCCGGGGCACAAGGGGTGACAGGAAAATGAACAATAGACCATATAAATAGATATTAGGTTGCTATAAGCCATAACCAATGTCTAGTTGAGAACTATTTTGGATTGTCTTCAGTTTGGAAAAGAGGTCATGTCCACTTAGAAATCTTTAGCACAAAAAAAAACTGGTGGAAACTAGAGATGTCGGTGAAGGGTTTTATAATCAAATCCTATTGTGCCGAGCCATTTTGAAGCCTAGGTGATCCCTTCCTGGTGTTATATGTAGAAGCCTTCCTTCCTCTAACTTATAATTGTACCCCTGCTGCAGGGGTCCGGATAAAGTGTGGTGGAGGCCCCTGGGCACAAAATCTGGGGGAGGCCCCAGATACAGTATTTTTTTCCTTTAAAATAATAGTCCAGCCAAGTAACTGATTGGTGGTTGTCTGGCACCCGCCTACTTACTGGAACGTCAGATCGAGTCCCTTGTGCCCCCCTTGTGCGGGTGTGTGCTGCTCGGGAACTCCTGCTTTGCCATTCTGGGTGGGGGGTAGTGTAGTCGCCCAGCTGGTCCAGCAGAAAACAGTTCCCTGCATTGAGCTGCCAGTGGCTGTGCTTGGTGGCTTATGTGCAGTGACAGCTCTGCACCCATCACTGTAGCGTTACTGGCGGCGGCTTTGCTGCTCTAGAATCTCCGTCCTGCCCTGTGGGGGCTTTGGCTGCAGGTTTGCAAAAACAAAACAAAGCATGCCCAGGAGCAGAGGGTCCCCACTGCCACCGATAGCTTTGTTGCTGGCCCCGCAGCCCATCAGACCAAAGACTGAAAAGCCTCCTGGACCAGACCATAACTCAAAGGTTGGTGAGGGCCCCCTTTGCAGGGCATGTGGTGGAGGCCCCGGACACACGCCTCTTGCACCCCTCTTATAATCTAGCTCTGCCCTGTTGTACAAACCCAATGCCAAACCCAAGGTCTCTCAAGATTAATCTGGTGTTGGTGCCCCCTGCACCAGACTTACATCATCTTTGCAGCACCACCTTAAGTCAGGTATCAATCAACTGAGGATGTATATTGGGCATAAGATGGGAAGCATTTGCAGAGAAGACCCAATTATTTAACTAAAAGAATCGTCTCACTGGTTGATCTGCGCAATTGCTATAACCAGCTTGTCCTGCTCCAGTCTTGAGCTGGCACAATATGGACTGCCAAAATGTAAGGCTAAATAGTAACCTACCTAACCACAGGCAGGGCATTACTATGACACCCACCTATATGAGATCAGACAGAGCAGCGCCGCTAATTTGCCCATTTTTAGGATACATCGGAGGTGAATGGTAAGCAAACAGAGTAAGTCCTCTAATGGCACTGGCACCACCAAATGTAATCTGCCAAAAATAATTATTTGTACACCATTAGCAATGTACTATTTTGCAGTGGCCATGACTTTTTGGTATTTGACTTGATTAATAAATGCTCATTCCCACAGAAGTGATTCTTTTAGCTTTTTGAAAAAAATGGCAACAAATGGCCGAAGCTGGGCTTTAGGTGACGTTATTTGCTGATTTACAACACCAATAAATAAAAGTAGGGTTATCCAAATGATTTTTCTGCAGAGGCTGAGTTTTGACACGTTGTGAGAGGTTTTTACACATTGGGGGTAATTATGCAAATAGGTAGATTATTTGATGAGGCACATTTAACACTGAGTTCACAAGTGTGACTTGCAACCTGCATCTGAGGCAGCTTTTTAGCTTTAATGTGGAACAAAACCCAGGAGCGGCCGGGCTGGAATCTGAGAGATTCTAGGGTCGGACTGGAATCTAAAAGATTCCAGGGTCAGTCGCTGGCTTTCCCTTTTTGGGAATGCCCCACTGTGTGAATCCCCCCAGGGTGCCGATAAACACTCACCTTTTCCCAGTCCTACAGCACATGTGTGTCCAATCAGAGGCGCTTGCTCAAATGATCTGATTTGGCAATGGGGAGCATGCGCTCCTGCATCCCTTTCATCCCCAGCGTTGTGCAAGCACTCCCGTCCAGGCCATTCAGATAGGATGGGACGGGACGGACATGCGGGGGATGCGGGAACGCATGCTCCCCATTCATCCCAATCAAATGCGGGGGATGCGGGAAGGCATGCTCCCCATTCATCCCAATCAAAGCCGCTAGCTGAATTACATCATCACAGCAAGCTGCTCTGATTGGATGGGAGCCAGCGCATGCGAGGCGGAGGTAAACGGATCGAGCAGTTTGAGGGGTTTCACACAGCTGGGCATCCCGGTTCAGGATGACCAAGGGAAGTTTAACGAAACCCGAGAAAGTAAACAAACCCAGGTTTTGTTCCGCTTTAACAAACAAAAAAGTGCAATAACAACTTTTGCTTTATTTTTATCCCCAAAATTCACCTGTACCGGCAATGGGACATTTTTACAGGTGAGGTAAGGATCATATTTTGGGAAACCGCAGCACCCTATGTGGTATTCAGAAAAGAATGTTGAGCATACCCCATAGCATGCTGCTGTTTCCAAACCTTTAAAAAATTATCCTTACATCATCTGAAAATAGATTTACCCCACCTGTAATAATCACAGGTACAGGTGACTGTTTAGGAAACATTAGAACAAACTTTTTTTTATTGTATTTGTTTGTGGGTTATACTGTTATGATACTTACTTCACTAAATAATCAGCATGAATCCCATTAAAGTGGACCAAAACCCAGGATTTTGCCTATCGGGGGTGCCCCAATGTGTGAAACCCCCCCGAGTCCAACTCACATCCTCCCAGTCCTATGGTGCATCCAATCAGCACGCTCGGAGCCGCTGACATCATGACATCTAAGCCTGCGACTAAGACCAGCGGCTCAGAGAGCGCTGGCGACCGCATCCCACGCTTTGTGAATGCCCGCGCCGGCCATTCACAAATGCCTGGCGCGGGCACACACCCTGCTAGAGGGATAGCGGGGATGCGGCCGCAGCTCGTGCATGCGCCATTGCACCAGAAAACAAGGTAAGTGTATGGGGTGACCTGGGGGGTTTCACACAGCAGAGAATCCCGATTTTGGATGCCCGGGAGGGAGGGAATCGATCGGTCCGGGAATCTTATAGATTAGCGTGCGTTTTGGTCCACTTTACAGTGAAATCATTTTTTTTTTTTTACATATTTCTAAGTTGAAACCAATACATCAACACATGTAATGGGGAAATTCTAATGGTGAAGTGCAGATTTTTTTTTAATGTGGTAGATATTACAATATAATTTATAAAATAACAGCAGCCTATTGGAAACCCAAACATATTACGACTACAAATCGGCTTGGGTTCCCCATAGGCTGCTGTTATTTTATAAATTCTAAAATAAAATATACTCCCGCATTAAAAATATAATAACCCCAAAGTCATGATTGTGACCGGGACAGTTGCTTTAAGTTGCATCTAGATGCTGGTTCACAGTTACTATGTAAAATGCTTGTGCAGTATAGACCAGGGGTTCCCAACCATTTTTAATCTAAATTTACCAAGTACTACCTGGATGGTGCATATGAGTTCTCCCACCAAAAAAAAAAAAAACAACCATATAAAGTGTTTGAAATGCACAAACATGCACATACATAGTTCTCATCCCCTTTGGGAGTAGTTTCATACTTGGAGCAAATCAGGCTTTAGATGACAACAGGTCAGGATGGGGTACAGATCAGTCTGAGACCTGGTTGAGTATCACCTGATAGGATTTCGAATACTACCACTGGTCGGGAACTCCTGGTGTAGATGGACCATTGGTCTCTATTTATCAATGTAAAAGACCACAAAACCAAAAAACCTGTGGAATTCCTGTATTACACATGGGCACACCAGCAGGACTCATAAAAGTAGAAAAATATTACTTTGATTGCAACAAGGGTTTTAAAAACACAAATATACACAAGACATATTAAAAACAAACCATCACTTGATCTCCAGTGTGTATAATAAAGATTATAATCATGTTATACAGCACTACTGTATGTAGATGCTGAATTGAATAAATTTATGCCTCTAAGATAGTTAAATCTATGTTAAGACCAATATTCAGAGGTATCATCAAGCAAGAGTGGAGATATACATAAGAATGCACTATGCAAAACCTAACCTCAAAATATACTATTAGCATATAAATAGCTTAATGTGACTACAAATCTGTATATACAAAAGCTTGCTTGATGATACCTCTGAATATTGGTCTTAACATAGATTTAACTATCTTAGAGCATACATTTATTCAGTTCAGCATCTACATACAGTAGTGCTGTATAACATGATTATAATCTTTATTATACACACTGGAGATCAAGTGATGGTTTGTTTTTAATATGTCTTGTGTATATTTGTGTTTTTAAAACTGTTCTTGCAATCAATAAAGTAATATTTTTCTACTTTTAAGACTCCTGCTGGTGTGCCCATGTGTAATACAGGAATTCCACAGGTTTTTTGGTTTTGTGGTCTTTAACAATTGATAGAGTGGAATTCTGGGAAGCACCCATGCAGGGTACATTATTCTAAGTAGTGCCCCCTATTGGCATATGTTCCTCATTTATCAATGTACATTGCACCAACATTGACACAGATAATAACTGTGAGCTGACCCTTTATAAATGCTAAATGATTGAATCCCAATGAGAAGCTGCAGTTACAGACCCATCTACATAGATCCTTCAGCTGGTACATGTGTAGACCACGGGCGTTCAGATAGCTTTGTAGAGTCATTAGAGCCACACCAAAGCAAACACATCCATATAGATTGGGTGACCCGGGCCTGTGGCTTGGCCAGGATTGGGTAATAATGGAAACCTTCAGACCTCAACCAACGACCATGATGTTTGTAAGAGATTTGTCCACCCTGTTGGCTTTTCTGTTCAACAAGCTCTTCACCCAACATAGGAGAAGATGGAGCTCTACCAAAAATAAAGGCCTCCGTATTTTGCCAGTTTCCAGCTACAGTATAGTAATAACAGTATCCGGATGTGAGAAGACTCCTTTGGCTGCTCATCAACTTGTCATTTGGGCTCAGACAGTAGACATTGAGGATTATTTCAGGGGCATAAATCATCAGCGTACAGCACGTTATAATCTGGATCCAGAGGGAAAGTGACGCTCTTCTATGGCTAGGTCGAGTCTTTGGAGGACGGGCTTGGATTGCTTTGACAAGCCACATCCCGGACACTTTATATGAATCTCTTTCTTTAAAAAAAAAAAAGTGTTGCAATTATACATTTCAGCCAGTCTATAGTCTCCCAAGAGATTCCTCTTCCACGCCTGGTTCATTCACAGGAAGAGGCCACAGAGGTGACGCTGGTAATTTTGGAAGTGTCATCTGACCAAGGCTGGAGGTTCTGTAGGGCAAAGAGGGAAGAGTTGTGAATACAGATGGGATCTGGCTGGAGAGGCTGGTTTATAGACTTCTGGAAGGCTTCCTGCTGAAGCTGCATTAATATCCGGTTGGCTTGTTGTCTCTCTGCTTCCCGTTCTTCTGCTGTCTGTCTTCTGAAGGTGGAACAAGAACAAGGTCACACTTATGGCCAACATGTCAAGGGTTCAGAGTCTAGATTCTAATAAACAGCAACATCTTCACACCTGAAAAGCTGCAATAATGCTATAACTGATGACCGTATAATGGAAGCAATAAAAGGAACATTCATTCAATGGCTTGTTACAGCTGGCCTTTCTCCTTAAAGTGTGCCAAAACCTAGGATTTTGACTATCTTGGGTTTTGGTCCTTGCCCCCCGGGCACCTTGATCGGTGGACCTTGGAAACTCCCAGGTCGCCTGAGCCGTCTTACCCTTCCCGGTCCTACGGCACCTGCATGGCCTCTCGTCCAATCAGTGTGCTCAGATCTACCTCCACTTTTAACACTATTAACATCTTTATATTTTCTTTACTTTTCTTTATTTTCTTATCTCTCTTCCTTTTTTTTTCATACTATCTCTTTCTTTCTTTCTCTGTGCTCCAGCCTCTCAACTTCTCTGTATCTTGTGTTTGTTTTACCTTTCCTCTGTCTCTCTCTTCTCCATGAGTTGCTAAGTCATTTAAGTTGCTCTTTCTTATTTGGCAACATTAACATGGGCCAAACACCCACCCATAGACCACCAAGAGTCTAAAACGCTTCAGGGACGGGTGGTTTGAGAGCCCCCAGATCGGTCTGCATTAACTCACCTTTTCCAAGGCTCCTACGCTACGCTCACCAGCGTTATCCTCTGCACCTCTGTATTTGTGACACGCTCTTGCATCCAGCCATTCTGATTGGCTGGGGACAGGAGCATGTTGCACACCGCAGGGAAACCAGGGATGCGCCTGCTTCCACTGCCTTATTCCTGCCTCTCTGTTTAAACAGAGCCATATGCCAATCGTGTGCATGACATTTGGCACTGATTGGATAAGAGCCTGCGCATGCATCATGGGACAGTAGAAAGGTGAGTTTTTGGGGTGAATTTGGGGGGGTTTCACACAGTGAAGCATCCCAAATCAGGAAGCCAGGACCAAAACCCAAAAAAAGGAAAATTCTGGGTTTTGGTCCACTTTAAGTAGCCCTTATTTGGCAAGATGAAATGAATTATGTACATTCCTTTAGCCACCCCCTAACCATCAACATATACTTATACAGTATATAAACAACCCATCCCCAATTGAGGGTATATGGGGGGGAAATCTTGGAGGTGTGCAGGATATTGTTCAGTGCTTGCAGTACAGTGAGTGTATAGGGGGGCAGCTGTGGTGTGTGTGTGTATGGGGGTGCAGCAGTTTCCCCTCCCTGTGATGGGGCAGCATGGCCAGGGATGCCTCTCTGCAGATAGCGCAGACTTTTCCCGGCTGCCATTGATCTTCTGCCAGCGCTGTGCTAAGCTGAATGTAGCTACAAGGCAGATAGAGGCCCAGCTCCCTCATTCCACCCAGACTGCCGGGTGCCAGTAATTGTCCTGGATGGCTTTAAAGGGAACCTGTCATAAAAGAAAAATGACTGGCTGCCGGCTTTTCCTCGCTGCCTGTCATACTGCTATGCTACCAGAAAAAAAAACACTGGGCCCACGGGGCACCACTCACTCACTACTCACTTAGGGATTTACTAAAGTTTAAAGTGATCCTGTTATTACCTTCTATCCCCAGCCCAGTGGGGAAATCAGCCTGTGTTTTTTTTTTTTATTAAGGCATTTGCCCAATAATATAGTCCCACGGCACATGTGCGGGCTCCTGTTCAATCAGTGCTCTATGGCGTGCATAGCTTAAAATTTTGAGCCCGGCATAGACAGCAGGAAGCATTCTAATTGGTCCAATCATTGGTGACGCCGCATTCCTATTAAAGTGGACCAAAACCCACGGTGTTCGACACGGGAATCCGATCTATTCCCTACACTTGGGGAATCCAAAATCAGGATGCCCCGCTGTGTGAAAACCCCCCAGGTCACTTACCTTCTTTCCCGGTCCAACGGCGCATGTGCTAGCCGTGGCCCCGCTGCGCCTCTAGCAAGGCGCATGCCCACGCCAAGCATTTGTTAAAGGCCGGCACAGGTACGCTCCCTGTTAGAGGGTAGCGGGGGATGCGCCTGTCAGCTCGTTTGGAGCCGCTGGCCTTAGATGAAGGCTCAGATGACATGACATCAGCGCCTCTGAGCGCGCTGATTGGGCGAGCAGAAGAGGTGAGTTGGTTTTGCCGACCTGGGGGTTTTCACACAGCGGGGCACCCCCAATCAGGGTGCCCCAGGGGCAAGGACCAGGTGCAGCGGGTCAGGTGGGCGCCAAAGGGGGGACAGGTGGGGGGCGCCATTTTGAATCTTTGCCCCAGGTGCCAGAAAGCCTAGCTATGCCTCTGCCATTAGCACAGAATGCTCTTCCCAGACATCTATGAAAACAATAATCATAATAGTTCCATCGAACCTTCACTACATTATTATTATTATTTTATTAATATAATTGTCTAGTCTTATTTTCATTGGCAGATAATATACTCCCGTCATAGTCTTTAATCTAGACAGATGTTTACCACAGCCATTAAATTAATTGAGTTAAACTATTTCTGTATAACATGTATTTAATAAAATATGCAGGTATAGATATACTATAATAATATTTTTATTATTGTTATCATTATTATTTGGCATTATTTGAAGTTCAAGCTGGACTATTTTTCTATTTCACTATCGCGTGCTGAGCGAGAAAAGATCTGACTGTCTCTACAAACTCCAACCTCTCCTGAAAAATCCCAAATCATTTGGATAACCCCCCAGTGTGCCAATATATATACATGGTAGCCATTGCCTAGTGCAGCGATACTCAACTGGCAGACCCGGGTCCGAATGTGGACCTCAGCGCCAGATTTCCGGACCCCTGCCCTGACAGCCCTTCACTCAGTTGCTTTTGTGGTGCCATGCTCGGAGCTGCCACCTTGATCTGCGATTTAGTGCTTAGTCTCTCTGCCAGTGTCATGGCTCCCTGGCACCTAGTACTGCAATATAAAGTACTGCATGGGCGGAAAGTGGCATTGCAAGGTACACACAATCTTTGTCTCTCTGTCTCTCTGCCCCATCCAATCCTTTCTCTCCACCCCAGCTGAGCCTCATCCCATCCACATCCATTCCTGACCCCCCCAACTTTGCCCCATGGATTGCTGCCCCCCCAGCTCTGCCCCATCCAGTCTAGTCTCTCTGTCCCATCCATTCCTGTCCTCCCTATTTGGCCCATCCAATCCATGGTCTCCCAGCTTTGCCTGTAAGTTCTATGGGGCCCAATTGGATTTTTGGTGGGGGGTGGGTGGAAAACTATCCTTTTTTAGTCTTGCCTGAGAAATCTATAGCCTCTCGCACTATGTGCTGATTTCTAACTATTCACCCCCCTGCGACAGCCCTCCGCCCAGACCTTCGCCTCTCCGGGTGCCTTTAAATGGACCTTTACAAGAAGTGGTTGAGTACCCCTGGCCTAGTGGTTAGAGAACCAATCTTGTGGCTGGAGGGTTGCAGGTTTGGTTTCCAGCTGGGACATGAGTGAAGTGCTCTTGAGCAAGGCACCTAACCCCCCCTCCCCAACTGTTGCTGTAGCTAGGGCAGCCCACCCCTCCATGCACTTACTGCCCCCTAGTGCTCACTGTGTGTTGTTCCCACTGCACGGATGGGTTAAAGAGGAACACTGGACCAAAAATAAAAAGGGACCGATTTCCCTCCCCCAATCGGCTCCTACTTACCTTTTGGATGTCCGGCATCGTCAGGGCCCGATCCTCACCCCTTCCACCAGCTTAGCCGTCTATTAGTGACAGCACATCTTTAGCCGTGCTCTTCAAATTCTCCTGAGATTTTGGCGACTCGATTTTATCCCATTCATGGGAACTGTGCAGACGCAAGATCGGGGGCTGGGCGCAATGCCTGATGGGATGCAAGATGGCGTCGCCCATCAGAAGGTCGTCCAGAATCCGAGGGACCCAGAAGATAAATTCCCAGACGAGGTGAGTAAATAGTGCCCAAAGGTAAAACCAGAAGGGGGCAGCAGATTGGTGAGGTTTGGGGAGGTTTTAGCTTTCCCCCATGTTCCCATAAGCCTATATATATATATATATATATATATATATATATATATATTATATAATAATAATTAGACACAAGACAGCACTGCTGTAAGCTTAAGTAATAATTCATTGCAATTATATATTTTTTATTATTACTTTATTATTTTTAGATTTAATAAATCACACTCTGTTGTGGTTATCTAAATGATTTTTTAGAGCCTGTAGGATTTTTTGAGACCTTTTTGCAAATCAAATTGGGAGAGCCTGATTTACTGTTTCTATTACAGTGTACCTTTTTTAGAGCTTTGTTATGTGCCATTATATTACTTTTGGGGGCACCTTAGTACCCCCCTCCTAGTGCTGCTAACTAGTAGCAAACTGCCTTTTATAACTGTTACTACATTGGCTGCGCCAGATTCTGCCTATACAGCCAGGCACAAATAACATATATACACTTAAACCGGACCTTCAGCATGATTTATTGAAAAGCCCAAACCCTTAAAAAACGATTCTCCGGCATCTAAAATTAATATATTTTAAGTTGTTAGTCCCTTACTTATTATTCTTTCCCCCACTGGGCTGCAACTCTGTTAAGGACTTTAGGATACGGGCGCCGCCATCTTGACTCAGAAGCATTGCACTTACTGAGAAAAGGAGAGTGGGATAAAGTACAGGGGGGTGGGTTATAGCTGTGCTTTGCTCAGACAGAGCAGAGCTGGGGTCAGGAAAAGGTCAGCAATCCCAGAATGCAGAGCAGCACAGTCAGAAGGCACTTCCTGTTTGCAGGCTGCCTGATGTTCCATGAGCCGCCATCTTGGATGTTTAAAGGCTCATAACATGCAGTAGATGCAGGTAGGATGATTTTTAATGTGGGCAATCTGTATGTACAGGGTGTGGGAAACATATAAGATAGGCTCTTATTCAGGGTGAAGGTCCAGATTAATGTGGGCAATCTGTATGTACAGGGTGTGGGAAACATATAAGATAGCCTCTTATTCAGGGTGAAGGTCCAGATTAATGTGGGCAATCTGTATGTACAGGGTGTGGGAAACATATAAGATAGCCTCTTATTCAGGGTGAAGGTCCAGATTAATGTGGGCAATCTGTATGTACAGGGTGTGGGAAACATATAAGATAGCCTCTTATTCAGGGTGAAGGTCCAGATTAATGTGGGCAATCTGTATGTACAGGGTGTGGGAAACATATAAGATAGCCTCTTATTCAGGGTGAAGGACCGCTTTAAAGAAAGAAAAATGTATTTTTTTGTGAAATAATAACCATTTCAGGACTGAAACTGAGCTCTAAATGCTAACATAATGGTAATTAAAAAAACATTTACAGAAAAGTAAAAAGAAAAACAAACTCAAATTTATACACATAATATTGCCTCTATTATGTTCTCAAAGCCTATGGGATAATTTCATTTAACGAAAAAGAAACAAAAACAGGGGAAAGTAACAAACTGTGTCACTTTTCCAGAGGGCCCTGCGCCGATAAAAACTGGCAGGTGCTGCGCTGCTGTATGCTGACAGTTTAGTAAATGTCATTTTCACATGCGATCTGTACAAATATTGTTCTTCACCTGTGAAGGTGTGCGCCATGTAAGCCCATGTGGCGCCCCCTGTCATAGTACTTGATAAATCAGACCCTAAATCATTGGATGATCAACGCCCCCCTGCCACCAGTGATTGAATGTATTGAAAAAACAACATGACGGTGTGCACTAAACATATTTGCTATACAGGTAATCTACTATTTGATAGGGGGAGGGGCTTTTTAGACCTTGCCCCAGGCAGCAGAGAGGCTAGCCCCCCCCACCCCCCCCCCCCCCCCACACACACACACACACACATACCCCAACGTCTATCAGCACTAGAGAGGGGCTCATCAGCAACCTCCACCCTGACAGCCACACAAGGCCTCCATTCACTGTGTCTGCAGGTACAAATTTTTACTACATTATTACCTATTATTATTTTATGTTTTAAAATATTATATTTTATTATGACATATGATTAGGGTTCTTATTAATATTATTATTTCATTATTGATACAGTAGACTGCTTTAGGCCTTCCCCTCTAGCTGACATCTTGGGGATTTATGGAGTCATTTATTTTTAATAACAGGACAACAGGGTCAGTGATCTTATATTCAAATGAAATATTACAAAAGCCTACAGGCGTATTATTACAAAATAATAATAATAGCACCTGGTCATAATAAGCAATGTGTATTAGGTAAAATTAGGTACTGCAGGGGACCATATATTAAAATAAATTATTACCTAAGCTCACATCAGTATTGTGTTGTCTCATGTCTAATTATTATTAATAATTAAAAAAAAATCATCATTATTGGCAACTTGTCATGACGATACTATATATATATATATATATATATATATATATATATATATATATATATATATATATATTTATATATATATATATATATATATATATATATATATATATATATATATATATTTATATATTATAAATATACGATTAGCAAATTACTTACATTTTATATAAAAACGGAATTTAAATATAATAGGGGAAAATATATAAGCATGTTATATTTCGTTTTCAGAATATGTTGTTGTATTGTATACATGTATATGTGACGGTAAACTGAATAAAAAATACGTGAGAATGAATGTTACATATATAACTGTGATTATATGAGTAGCAATTTATATTACAGAAAATAATTCATATATAATGAGAATGTATCTATTTTAGGGAAAATAAATGATTCATTTACTTTACAGCATTTCTTGTTGTTGTATAAGTATATGTAACAACATTGAATAAACATTTGTTATTATAAAACAAATTGTAGAAATTTATATTACATAAAATATTATGTATATATGGAGCTAGGCAGCAATAGTTATTCTATATTATTTTAAAAATGTCTTAGGCGTAACTTTGTAGTTATAAAAATTAAAACTGTAAAATATTAGAAGTAAAGGGATAAACGTGCACCAGTAACATAAAAATCTATAAATAGTAGCAGTTACTTAGCATCATCCTAAAAATAAATAATTATGTACAATTATTTTCTATAAATTGTAGTAATAATCTATGATCATAACAAGTATTGTATATATTATTATTGTTATTATTATGATTATGTCGTATTTTATTATATTTGATAAATATCCAATAACAAGTATTGTATATTTTATTATTATTATTATATCGTATTTTATTATATTTGATAAATATCCTGAAAATAATTTAGATATTTTACACCAGAGGGACATAGTTACAGAGTAGTAGTAAGAAACTAAATTTCTATATACGTATCGGAATAGTTATCAATGTACTTGTGTCCCTTTGGTATGAACTAAAACGAATAAAAAGTCTATGGACATTTAGCCATAGAAATAATAGTATCGATATCTATTATCATCGCTATTTTTGTTATTTTATTGTAATATAAATCTTATTATTTGGTTTTTTCTACTACTAATATGTATCTCTCTTACAAAAAAGGATATATATATGTGTGTTATATATATATATTTTTTTTATTACTATTACTACTACTAGGGGTGCTAGTGATTTTTAGTATGAGGTACTAAATCGCCTGATTCTCTTATTCTGCACACAAATGTAATAAAAAAAAACTGAAAAAGGTTTTTCTATCCCCCAAGTGAGGGACAAATTATTTTTTAATGAGTTAGATATTTGATTTATAAATTCACAAAGGCGTTTTGATGGCATAGACTGCACAGAGGTCCTGCTAATTATTTGATAAGGCAAGTTTAACGTAGAAGGTTCTTTTACGTTTGAACTAAAACTTACATCTAAGTAAACATTTTCTTTTGCAAAAAAGTAAAAAAAAAAAAACATTTTCTTGCTTTCATTTTTCCAGTTGAGGTGAGGATAATCTTTATGGAACCAACAGCTCCCTATGGGGATAGGCTGAAGAATTCACGATTTGTTTTCTGCATAACCCATAGGGTGCTGCTGTTTTCAAACTTAACAAAAACTAAATCACCTGAAATTTTTTTTACACTTTTTGTGTTAATATAAAAAATTTCAGATGTAAGTTTAAGTTCACACTTCAAAGCACACTCAAAGTTAAACTTGCCTCGTTAAATAATAAGCATGACCCCCAATCTCTGCCTATCATACTGAAAATGACGTAAATAACCCCCTGTTATTATCGTCTATCAGTATAAATAACTTCACGGAATTTTTAAAAACCTATTGTATCTTTTTAATGCCCCTTTGGTTGGTCTTTTTTGTCTATATGGTATGAACTAAAAAGAACTTGAAAAAGATTCTTAACCATTATTGTTATTATTATTGGTCTGCAACTACTACTATACTGCAACTACTACTACGGTTTATTATTCTCCCTTTGGTTTTTAGTTGTCTATGGTATGTACTAAAACTTCATTGTATGGAGTAGTAAAGTTAGTACTAGTAGTAATAATAAAAATAATAATAATACAAGCTAAAATGTAAAAAAGATATTACCATTATCTATTACTTCTACTACACTGGCTCTGTTCCGTATAAATGTTTTATACCAACTTAATATTACTGATTATATTTATTAGCCCTATTTATATTATAATAATATTGAAAATATACAAGTATAAAAGTACATTATTACAGTGCAATGAAAAAAGAAGAGGTAATGGCGATACACAATCGAATATTAAATCGCGGCACCCTGCAGTTTTGTTTTGTTTTGTTTTTTATCTAGTGCCCTATTCCTCCATTCTATATGTTTCTATATTGATTGACCTTGTTCCTGGCCATCCTGGTGATGGTGGCGATATTATCGCCAGTATTATATATGTACAATTAAAGAGTGATAGAGCATCCACATGAGTCGCAGAAAATACTGCAGAAGAAGCCTGCGGAATTTGCGGATATTCGGGCCACAAGGGGTTAATTGTCTGCAGCTATTAGGGTGGTATTTCGGCCATTTAATTGTATAAATAAATTGCGTCTCCATCTGAAGGCAAAATCTCCCCAATTACGCTAAACTGCTGCCACCCCCTAACGCGACGGCACAGTCCAGCGCCATAAGCCTGGTCACTGATTGCAATATCAGCAGCAACATGCTATTGATATTATTTTTTATTTTTCATTAATACTAGCACTACACCATCCTTATCATATATTAACCCCTTCCTGTGCTGGGAAGCTAGCATCATGTGCTGATTCGGATCAGGGAGGTCCTCTAACCGGTTCAAAAGCCGGAGCTGTAGAGCCAGCAAGTCCTCACAGGTACCTGAGCTTGCTGGAGAGGCACCATTCCCAAACTGGGGGTTTCACATTATTATTATTTTTTTTATTAAGGTAGGGTTAAATCAATATATTATTTATCCAGCGGCTTAACTAAATATGAAGGGGCACCGTTGCGAACATTAAATGGGGCCCTTTCGCGGCTCATATCGTAAACTTTTTTTCTGTATTATAACTCAATCTGATGTAGCTAGACAACTAAAGACTGAAACATCAGAGGCAAATGCTGTTTCTCAAATGGATGCCAAGTGAGGACAAATGTGATAAAATGGCACAGCAAAAATGATGGGGCCCCCTGACCTGGGCCCCTGCTGTCGCACCCCCATTGAGGCCGTAAGAGTCTCACCTTCTTTCCTAAATAGTATATAGGATACTACGGGATTACTGTGGGCACTCATGGTTTATGTGTTAACGTTCAATAAATAGAGGGTCCTGGAGATCCTTTAAAAAAAAAAAGATACCCCATAGGGGGCAGTTTTATGCACATTCCTAAAATAAAAATAAATGAAAATAAAAAAAAAAGATTTGAATGGACATAGAATGGACATATATGGCCATTCAATGCTTACGCACAGATTGGCGTTTTTCCTCTGCATTTAAAGTGGACCAAAACCCACACCGATCAGTATAGATTCCCGAGCCGATCGATTCCCTCCCCCGGGGCATCTAAAATCGGGATGCTCCTCTGTGTCAAACCCCCAGGTCGCTCCATACACTTACCTTGTCTCCAGGTCCAATGGCGCATGTTCGAGCTGCGGCCGCATCCCCGCTATCCCTATAGCAGGGCGCGTGCCTCAGCCAGGCATTTGTGACTGGCTGTCGCAGGCACGTTCCCTGTTAGAGGGAAGCGGGGGATGCGACCGCCAGTGCGCCCGGAGCCGCTGGCCTCAGACGAAGACTTAGGGGTTTATTCATCAAGGGATAGCGGCAGGTAGTGCCTTGTAGCAACAGGTAGTGAACGGTGAATGCCGGGCACTGTACCACATTTATCAAAGCGATTCCGGTGAGCTACTCTAACAGCGCCATGTAGCATCCGATTCATCATCCGCCGGCGCTCTGCCTTCCAGAGCGCCTGGTATTACCTGTCGCTCTCCCATACAGTTCAATGGACGTTACTTTTCTTCACTTTCTTTTTATTTAGTTATTTCTTTTTTTATCAAATTATTTTGTCACATCTCCTGGCCTATTAAATGTCATTTTTGAAAACGTTTTTGATTTTTTATATTTTTAAGCAGAATTGTCATTACAGGTCTGGTATTAAAGTGTTAATGTCACAATGTAATTCCATATGTTTTTGCTTTGTTACTAGTGGACATATGTTCAAAAACAGACTTTAATCACACAGCGTCTGGAGCCCTGGGCTACAGCCACACATTTTTGAGCGCCGGCTCTGTGTGAGGCAGTTTTTTTGATGAATATGGTTTGAGTCGCTCACACTGACCAGTCGCTACTGTTCGCTCCCATATAGTGCTGTACTGGGGTTATAGCGACTCACACATCAAATTCATCAATGCCGGCCATTTTACTACAGCGACTGAGGCGCTCTGTAATAGCGACTCACAGCTGATCAGAGCGACCACTAGCGGTCGATCTTAGTGCTGCTGTACAGACGCTCATCTGCCGATACCTGACGCTAGTCATGAATCAGCCTGCCCGCCAACGTGACATCAGAGGCTCCGAGAGCACTGATTGGAGTAGCGGCTGCACATGCACTGTAGGACCGGGAAGAGGTGAGTTGGGCTTGATTTTGCCAGGAAGCAGTTTCCATGGTAAGATTTTGTGTTTTACAGAGCATTACAGTTTGGGGGGCATCGAAAATTGGGATGCCCTCCCATGCACAGGCTTAACTAACCGCACCTGTCCCACAGTGTA
The DNA here is from genome assembly GCA_027917425.1 of Gastrophryne carolinensis. Lineage (NCBI taxonomy): Eukaryota > Metazoa > Chordata > Amphibia > Anura > Microhylidae > Gastrophryne > Gastrophryne carolinensis. Next base: position 602,300,345 of record CM051235.1, read on the forward strand.
TGTTGTGGCCCCGCTATAACTTTAGCTAAGCACGTACCCGCTCCAGGCATTTGTGAGTGGCTGGCACAGACATGCCCCCAGATTGAGGCCAGTGGGGATGCGGCGGGCAGCTCATTACATTCAGTTCCATTTAGAGAAACAGAATAGAGCAGAGTGCACTGAGCGGCTGCCTGTCTGTGCCTGTGCTGTGGGAACACCTGAAGGGTGACTTTTACCAGCGATCTGTGGGGATACACACAGTAGGGACATCCCAAATAGGGAGCCAAAATCCAGGTGAGTTAAAAACCTGGGAATTGGTCCACTTTAAAGTGACTCAGTTATAAAAGACTGGAGGGACCCTGAACTAATAAGAGGGCAAAGGGCATTCCTCTCTGCATATTGGATTCCTTACTCACCGCCTCTGCATTACCACACAATTATCGAGGCCCCAGGTGACAGCCGGTGGGCCATTGAGGTTTGCGAAACTGGGTGATGCACTGCATCTGCCCAACTGCAAAGCCCCACAGGACAGACGGGCCGAAATGAAGGGTCCAGGGCTGTTATCTAAGGTGGTTGGTCCTCTTTAAATCTGGATGACCAACAGTCTAACAGAAGTTAGACAACAGTGTGGGGGGGATGTTGAATTTGACTGGACAACCACTTTAGAGGAGCACTATCGCGAAAAATGGCCCAATGCTAAAATCCATATAACTATGCTAGATGGTGGGAGGAGAGGTCACATATACACTCGCCATCAAGAAATATCCAGCTGGGTGCCATACGGTGCTGATAGGAAGAGGGATGCCCCCAGGGCAAGGAACAGAGCCCAGGTTTTGTTCTGCTTGAAATATATATATATATATATATATATATATATATATATATATATAAATGTATTTATTTATTTATATATATATATATATATATATATATATATATATCATTATATATACATATATATATATATATATACATAAACTAATATTTAGATAAATATATACTGTAAATATAAGAAAACTAAATATATATATTACATACACACACACACACACACACACACGCGCGCGTTTCCTGCCCAGGCCAGAGTGCAGGGCGGGGGGTGGCGGGATATGTGCACATACATGTATCTATAGGTGCTGGATGAGGATTACGTAATAGCAGGCGCATGGGAAAAATATGTGAACTCCCACTGAACTCTGACAGCTGCATAATGTGAGTCTGGAGGATTCTGTCCAGCACTGAAAGGGTCCATAATCATGCCCCTAAATTATAATAATTCATATTTTAATGTTATAGGCATTATAGTTAGAATAGAGCATCTACTGAGATCCAGGGGAGAGCTGTTTCTATGGCACTAGACAGGAGCCTACAGGGATTCTTGAAATCAGGATGTAACTTCCGTTATTTGTGCCGACCAATCAGATTTCTGCGAAATTTCCTGAGGCTTCAGTAAACTTTGCCTGAAGTAATAAGGTTCATATTCAAACTTTCTCAGGCCTGATATTAATGAAGGTGACATTTAAAAAAAAGAGCAGCCATCCACCTTAATGTGGACCAATCACCCTCAGCAGCTGGCCTGGAATCTAAAAGATTCCAGGACCGGCCACTAGCCTGCCCCCGGGGCATCCTATGCTGGATGCCCCGCTATATGAAACAACCCCCCTCCCCGGGGCACTGGCAATCTTACCTGATCCCGGTGCCTCCCGGATGCTGTCTTCGCTGGCGGCCACATCCCCGGATAGGGCCAGAGCACATACTACCTATCCCCATGTGCAGTTTAAATGTAATCTAATTTAAATTTATGCCACACATTAGTATGCGCCACATAAAGCGCTGATTGCACAAGCGCCTGCTCCGTGGGGATGGGAAAAAGTGAGTGAAACTGGGAGATCTGGGGGGTTTCACATCAGGATGCCCTGGGGGAGGGGGACCAGTCACCAGGATAGTCAAAATCCTGATGATTGGTCCACTTTAAGGAGACTACTGTAAGCTCCGCCTACTGGCTATGAACGATGGGTCTGTATGGGCCATGTGAATACATTTTGTTTTATCAAAGTGCTTTTTACCTTTTATCAGAGAAGAGAGTAAGTTAGAGGTGTGATTTCCATCTGCAACTTTCACTAGATCGATCTGACCCTAGCAATTTAATACATTTTGGAGAAAATCTCAAGTTAACCTTCAGTTTTCAGTGACTGGATTCTATTTTTGCCTGCCCAGCAATTTGTAGACAATATAGATAAAACTAATGGTGTACTGTGAAATATTCTCCCACAGGAACATTATATATTATATGGATACCTGTTGCTTTAAAATGAGACCGAATGCCTGAAAACGGATCAAAAACCAGGAATTTCACCACTTTACCTTGGTTTTGTTCTGCTTTTGTTTTATCCTGATTTGGGATCCCCCGCTATCACCTCGATCTATATTCCTATGGCACAAGCACTGGCTCTCCTCTGCGTATATTCATCGTTCCATTCAGAACTCAATGCCAGGCACCTCCCTCTAGCCACTCATGCGCCAGCCTCCGGTGGCACCCACCACCAGCCAATCAGATATCCTGAGGATGGTGCATTCACCGAGGAGAATATATGGACAATCCCTGGGTTTCTCACAGCAGGGCATCCCAAATCGGTAACCTGGTCCTGGAGTCTTTTGGGCTCTCGAGCCTAGTTTGCCTTTAAGCCGGCCGAAACCTTAACTCTTAGGTTTGCTTTGTCTCCTGTTCCCTGAACACTGCCTAGAAACCCTGGTGAAATAAAACTGGGGCTTCACATGCCATCCCAAGTTTTAAACCACATAGAAAGTCCAAAAAACACATCACAGCAGCATCAGGGCCTTCACCGCTCCTCCAAAGCCCAATAGAGTTCACCAGGTAGGCGTACGCATGCCATACACACACACCCATTAAACTACATTGGCTGCTGGCATTCATATAAGACCTTGGTGCAGCACTGGAATAGGGCCCTGGGCCATACTGGTGATCCCAGGGGGTTCACACACAGGATTCCCCAGCTAGGAGAAAAACCTGGGTTTTGGTCCACTATAAAGCATTTCTCAGATCAAAAATGACTGTAGGTCTCTTTTAACAATCTCCCCAGAGATCCTGATGCTGATGAAGTTTGCAAGCCAAAAATGAGGCATGAAACTCTGAATGATAGGGGACAGGAAAAAGATGCACATTGCAACTAAGCATGTCTTCTATTGGAGGATGTGTGGATGCCACATGGGCATGCAGCTATTTTCTACCCTTCAGAACATGGCATGGAAAGGGTGCGTATCCTCCTCACAAGGGGCAGGCATGTATCTAGCTTCAGTGCTGTCTGAGGCTAAATTTGGAAATGAGCCCCCCCCTCCCCCCAGCCTTATCAAATAATAGACTACCTGTATATCAAATATTATTGTTATTATTATTATTATTTTTTTAATGCATTCAATCATTGGTGGCTCATCTGCACCGCTCCTGCGGAGCCACACATTATTAAATCTATTTAAAAAACATGAGGGTTTGCAGCACTGCCCCTTTTCCAGTTGAACCAATAATGAAACAGTTAAAAACAAAAAGGGTCCAACAATTGTTGCCCCCCTGCTTTCCTCTAAATGGTGCTGCCTAAGGTGGCCACCTCAGTTGGCTTCATTATAGGTGCAACTCTGAAAAGTGGGTAGGTGATGTTAGTTTAGTGCCCTGTAAATAAGGTCCCCACTGGAACAGAGTTGCAAGGGAACCTTGGATGTCCACTTTAATCCAGCCCTGTGTTTACTCACTTTGATCCAGTAATCCCAAGATGTACAGGCCTCCAGCAGCATCCCCTGGCCTACTCCCTAGTCAGAGTTAAATGGCCTATAGCGGGTAAGCACGCTGACCAGGGGTGCTGATGGTGGGACGCACATGCACCCAGGGTTTGCCAGATCAAGGTGGGTATTAGCAGCTAAGTGTGGTGGAGGCCCTGTGAGTAAGGCCCTGTTACCAAGTGGTTAAGATCCCCATGATTGCCTTCTGGGCAGCACAGCCCAGACTGGAGTAAGGGGCCTGAGTGGCCCAGCTACAAAGGGGGGTCCATGCCCTACATAGCTGGCTGTGGGGCCCAGGTCAGCCACCTGCCACCAAAGACCAGGACCTGCAGCCAACTAACAAGGCTCCACTGCCACCAATCAAGGTCCTGTCTACACTGGCCAAGCCCACAGTTGCATAATAGGGCCCCAACAACAAGAATGTATGTTTGATTCCCCGGGTTGAAAAGGGGCCATTTCACTCTTGTATAATCACTCAATTGAGACAGAAAGGAAACTGGATTAAATGCTTAAATGGTAAATTAATTTACAGCAGGACATAGATCTGGAGGAGTGGTGTAAATTAGGGGAGTTAAGAACTAAAGGTTCCTTGAATACTTCCTGGTAGTACATGGTACTGGTGGTACATGGTCCCAAGCAAGTTAGCTTCTATAAATCCTAATGTACCATTGACATGTTTTAGAAATTGTGTACAGGTGGGGGACACTTACCATATTTGCTGGACATGTCCGAAGGTGGCACGATTTTGGAATCAAGCACTCATGTATCATGATTAATGGTTACAGGAATTTGGGTCACCCTCTTAAATAAACCAGATATAGGGGTCCCAAAGCCGTCATGAAATGTATCTTTTTTGTCTGTATGGCAGCCAAATTAACCATAGCCAAGCGTGGAAATCACATCACAAGTTGAAGATACAACACCTTTTTGAAAAGATTAATTGGGTAATAGTGAATGAAAAAAATGAGTAGCATACTAATATATAGAGAGATTCAATTCCAGCAAATCTGGAATCCTTAGATTCAATTCTGGGGGAATGGGGGGTCCTGGGACATTATGTGAATTCTAACTTTCTCTTTTCTTTTCGTTCTTTCTTCTTTCCTTTAATCTACCTTCTTTTCAACCCCTTTCATGCTTTGAAATATGGCCTAATGATATGGGGTAGAAAGTAGGGATGATTTATTTTTCTTCTTTGGATGACTATAAGTGTAAAGGTTGCTAATGGATAACCGTTATTAATTATTGTATACATTTGAATGTATTTCATTGTTTGTTTACTTGCAAAATTCAATAAAAATGATTGAAAACCGAATGTATGTTTGCTAGATCTAAGTCTTTTAAGACTTCGATCCACTGCTTTAATATAGCTGTGAAGGATGGGCTTCCACAATGATTTTTTCTGTTGGGATGAATATAGTGGGAGGCCTTAGGGCCCAGTTCAAATTAGGGCTCGGTCTGATGATAGGGGGCTGACGTGGTTGTATGGGGCATAAATATTCCTGATGGTCAGCCTGCTGGTTCTTCCCCCTAAAGGATAAGACAAACTGGTCAAAAGTTTCACACATCCCAAATTTTACTCTAAAGCCAGGTTACCCAAGTGGATTGGATACAGACTGAAATAGCAGAGACAAATGGACTTTTTGTCTTGGACATGATGTGAGCAGAGATTGCATAAATAAGGTGAGGGGCTCCCTAAACATATAATCCCCAATGCAATTGCAGTATCCCTTGCTTTAAAGGCTTTAAACTGACAGACATTCCAAATCCAAACGCCCCAGGGGTTGGGGAAAACTGTCCTCTTAGGCAGAGCTGGTTTTAGACAAAATGTAGTTCTTGGCAAAATATGGGGCCTGCTGGGTGGGCTAGAGCAGGGGGTTAAATAATGGTTGAGAATCAGTGGCTGGGAAGGGCAGAATAGGTGAGGGGTGCAGATCAGTGTCTAGGGTGGGGGATTAAGTGAGTATTGCCGATCATTGTCTGGGGGGGATTAGGTCAGTCGTGCCGATCAGAGTATGGGGTGGGGAATTAGGTGAGGGTGTGCGGATCAGTATCTGGGGTGGGGGATTAGGTGAGTAGTGCTGATCATTGTCTGGGGAGGGGATTAGGTGAGTAGTGCTGATCAGTATCTGGGGTGGGGGGATTAGGTGAGCGATGCCAATCAGTGTCTGGGGTGGGGGATAAGGTAAGGGGTGCGGATCAGTGTCTGAGGTGGGGGATTAAGTGGGTGGTGCAGATCAGTGTCTGGGATGGGAGATTAGGTGAGTGGTGTTGATCAGTGTCTGGGGTGAGGGATTAGGTGAGGGGTGTGGATCAGTGTCTGGGGTGGGGGATTAGGTAAGTCATGCGATTCAGCGTTGGGGGATCGTGTGAGAGGTGTGGATCAGTGTCTGGGGTGGGGGATTAGGTAAGTCATGCGATTCAGTGTTGGGGGATTAGGTGATGGCTGTGGATCAGTGTCTAGGGTGGGGGGATTAGGTGAGTGGCGCAGATCAGTGTCTGAGGGATTAGGTGGGTGGTGCAGATCAGTGTCTGGGGTGGGGTGATTAGATAAGAGGTGCGGATCAGTGTCAAGGCGGGTGGATCCAGTGAGTGGTGCAGATCAGTGTCTGAGATAGGGGAATAGGTGAGTGGTGCTGATCAGAGTCTGGGGTGGGGGCTTAGGTAAATGTTGCCGATCAGAGCCTGGGGTGGGGGATTAGGTGAGGGGTGTGGATCAGAGTATGGGGTGGGGGATTAGGTAAGTGATGGCAATCAGTGTCTGAGGTCGAGGATTAGGTGAGTAGTGCCCATCAGTTTCTTGGGTGGGGGGATAAGGTGAGGGATGTGGATCAGTGTCTGGATGGGGGGCTAGATGAGCAGTGGGGATCAGTGGCAGAGGATGGGTGGCGGATGAGAGGTGCAGATCAGTGGAAGATGAGGGGAGTTAGATAAGGGGTGCAGATCGGTGCCCCCCATGAGGGGTCCATCAATCTCAAGGACCCACCTATGTATCCCTGCAGGCCAGTCGGATATACTGGAGAAGGGGTGCAGATCAGTGTGTGGGTGGGGGAAAAGCTGAGTGGTGCCTGGGGTGGGGGATCAGGTAAGTGATGACGATTAGTGTCTGAGGTCGAGGATTAGGTGAGTAGTGCCCATCAGTTTCTTGGGTGGGGGGATTAGGTGAGGGTTTGCGGATCAGTGTCTGGGATGGGTGGCTAGAGGAGCTGTGGGGATCAGTGAAAGAGTAGGGATGGTAGGTGAGTGGTGCAGATCAGTGGAAGAGGGGGGGTCGTAGGTAAGGGGCGCAGATTTGTGCCCCCCGTGAGGGGTCCCCCAATATCAAGAACCCACCCAGGTACCCCTGCAGGCCAGTCCGATATACTGGAGGGGTTGCCCTTGGTGATAGCTGCCGCCCCCCCCCCAAATTCTAGCTAGATATATGAGCTTTTGCACTCCTTTGTTAGTGATACATTTATTTATAGCAGAAAGTCAAAAAGGCAGCACCCACCTCCACTTGGTCCGGCGGTTCTGGAACCAGGTTTTGACCTGGGCATCGGTCATCTTCAGCGCCTTGGCGAGCGCCGCCCTTTCGGCCGAGGCCAGGTACTTCTGCCGGTGGAAGCGCTTCTCCAGCTCGCAGATCTGTAACCGGGTGAAGGAGGTGCGGGGCTTCTTCTTCTTGGGTGGGGTCCGGTTCTGGTACGGGTGACCTATACGGCGTGTTACAGTGAAGGGTGAGAGGGCCACTGGAGTGGGAGACAGACGGCAAAAGCAGGCAGCAGAATGAGCCGGAGGAGCACAGCATCAAGGCGGACACACAGCATCACACCCACCCCATCCCAATCCCCACCATCAGGACCCCGCTACATGCCAATCCCAACATCAGGACCCCCACCCCATCCCAATCCCACCATCAGGACCCCCACTCCATCACAACCCCACCATCAGGACCCCCACCCCATCCCAACCCACCATCAGGACCCCCACTCCATCCCAACCCCACTATCAGGATGCCCACCCCATCCCAACCCCACCATCAGGACCCCCACCCCATCCCAACCCCACCATCAGGACCCCCACCCCATCCCAATCCCCACCATCAGGACCCCCACCCCATCCCAACCCCACCATCAGGACCCCCACCCCATCCCAACCCCACCATCAGGACCCCCACCCCATCCCAACCCCACCATCAGGACCCCCACCCCATCCCAACCCCACCATCAGGACACCCACCCCATCCCAACCCCACCATCAGGACCCCCACCCCATCCCAACCCCACCATCAGGACCCCCACCCCATCCCAACCCCACCATCAGGACCCCCACCCCATCCCAACCCCACCATCAGGACCCCCACCCCATCCCAACCCCACCATCAGGACGCCCACCCCATCCCAACCCCATCATCAGGACACCCACCCCTTCCCAACCCCATCATCAGGACACCCACCCCTTCCCAATCCCACCATCAGGACACCCAACCCCAACCCAAACCCGACCATGAGGACCCCACCACATGCCAACCCCAATATCAGGACCCTCACCCCACCCCTCCATCACCATCAGGACCCCACCCTATCCCATCCTCACCATCACCATCAGGACCCCCACCCCCCATCACCCACAGACCAGACATGCAGAGGGCAAAAATAACATACATATCATCATTATATCCCCAAATATGCATATATATATATATATATATATATATATATATATATATATATTACCAGTTAGTTGTTACATACAGCAGATCTTATATTATATATATATATATATATATATATATTACATATATATACACACACACACGGTCTCTGGGATGTGCAATCTGTACTGTACCATCCTCATGGCCTCACCCCAACCTCACTGGCAGGGCTTAAAAAGGCTCTCATCTCACTCAGCAGGCCTCTCATTTCCACATTTTATCTTTTTTAATTATCCTTGTCCCCTATCTTTTCTACTTTCCCTACCCTAGACATATATATTTTCTGTTTCTCTCTCTTCTTTCTTCTCTCTTTTACACATTTTCTCCTTTATTCTTTCTCTATATCTCTCTCATCCCCTCGCTCTTTTTTTTGTACACTACCTCATTCTCTCACTATTTTACTAATCCCCTCCTTCCTCCTATTGTTCCCTTTTCCATATTACCCAATTGACTCCTTCTGTTCTCCATGTTCCTTCATTCTCTCTCTCTCTCTCTCTCTCTCTTTCCACATTTCCTTCATTTCTTATTCTCTCTCTCTCTTTTACACATTATATCCTTCTCTCTGCCCCCCCTCTTCTCTACATTCCCTCCTTCTCTGTCTCTATCGTTCACATTCCCTCCTTTTATCTCTCTCTTTTACACATTCCATCATTCTCTCTGTCTCTCTAGCTTTCTTTTCCACATTCCCTCATTCTCTTTCTGTCTCTCTTCTTCAAACCCTCCTTTTATCTCGCTCTTACACAATAACCTTCTTCACTCCCTCTTGCTTTTCCACATTCAGTCCTTCTCTCTGTCTCTCTCACTATTTTCTACATCCCCCTCTCTCTCTTTCCCACATTTCCTCCTTCCCTCATTCTTCCCTTTTCTTTCCCACATTTTTTCTCTGCTTTGCTGTATTTTTTCTTATCCATCTTTCTGTCTCCCTCTAATATGTGTGTTTCTGCATTCCCCTCCTCTCTCTCCCATAGAGTGAATGTGTTTGGGGGGCTCCATCCTGAAACTTTGTACAAGGTGACACTTGCCCTCAGGCTTGCCCTATATATATTCCAATAGACGGTGGACTGGTCATAGGGAGACACAGGACAATGCCCGAGGGCCGCACTGCTTTGGGGACGGTTAGGCTGCTGCTTTTAACACCCACATTTAATCTCTACCCCCTTAGTCTCCCTCTCAGCTCCCTGTACCCAGCTCCATTGTACCCACAAGCCAAGGAACCCCAGCCCCCCAATGCTATAGCCCCGGCATCATGGTTGGGGGAGGGGGCCTCAGAGTAGGTACGTCTCAGCTTGTAAAATCCAGGGCTGATTTTTGTCCCCAGTCTGCCACTGCTAATAGATACTGTATATATGGCATATCTTTAGATTATTCATATTTCTGTCCATTACATTTATCTATAAATGGAGAGGAAGTCAGCACACAATAGAAAAGGCCTTTTTTCTATTTAAAGTGGACCACCACCCAGGATTTTGACTATCAAATACACACACACATACAGCTGGTCTCTGGGATGTGCAATCGGCTGCCAGGGGGGCTATGCACCTTAATAAGGCTCTCATCTCACTCAGCAGGCCTCTCATTTCCACATTTTATCTTTATCAATTATCCTTGTCCCCTATCTTTTTTACTTTCCCTACCCTAGACATACCATCTTTCTCTCTCTCTCTTTTCCACATTCCCTACTTTTCTCTCTTTTCTATATTTTCTGTTTCTCTCTCTTCTTTCTTCTCTCTTTTCCACGGAGTAGGTATGTCTCAGCAGACCTGGAGCTTGTAAAATCCAGGGCTGATTTTTGTCCCCAGTCTGCCACTGCTAATAGATATATATGGTATATCTTTAGATTATTCATATTCCTGTCCATTACATTTATCTATAAATGGAGAGGAAGTCAGTACACAATAGAAAAGGCTTTTTTTCTATTAAAAGTGGACCAACACCCAGGATTTTGACTAACACACACACACACACACACACACACACACACACACACACACACACACACACACACGTCTCTGGGATCGGCTGCCAGGGGGGACTATGCACCTTAATAAGGCTCTCATCTCGCTCAGCAGGCCTCTGATTTCCACATTTTGTCTTGATTAATTATCCTTGTCCCCTATCTTTTCTACTTTCCCTACCCTAGACATACCATCTTTCTCTCTCTCTCTTTTTCACATTCCCTACCCAGGATTTTGACTATCCTGGGTTTTGGTCCACTTCCCCGGGGCACCCCACTATGAGAAACCCCCCGGATCGCTAGCTTCAACTCACCTCACCCCGCTCCTGTGGCGCATGCACGGCCGCTCGTCCAATCAGCACGCTCGGAGCCGATGAGCTATGCGCGTCAAAGCGACATCTTAGCTCAGCGGCTCTGAGCATGCTGGCGGACGCATCTCGTGCTTCCTTCTAACAGGGAGCACGCCCGCGCTGGCCATTCAAAAATGGCTGGCGCGGGCACACACCCCCTGCTAGAGCGAAGCGCGAGATGCGGCTGCGGCCAGCGCAACGTCCAACGGCGCAACGTCCAAGGGCGTCCAACGGCGCATGTGCCGTTGGACCGGGATTCAGGTAAGGTTTGGGGCGCCCTGGGGGGTTTCACACAGCAGGGCATCCCGATTTTGGATGCCCCGCAGGGATGGAATGGATCAGACCGGGAAGATCCCGCTGGGTGTTGGTCCACTTTAACGATGAAAACCCCCACATATGTGATGGGGCAGTTCCCCAATTGAGGATCAAATTATTTTTCATGGTGTAAATATTTTAGAAGTAACAAGGTAATATTATTTTAGAAGTAACAAAATGACAGCAGCTAATAGGAAATCCAAACTCCATCTTCTAAAACCAAACAGTCACCCCTCTTAAAATAATTTGAGCCTCAGGTGTAGAACTGCCACATGGCATGTGCAGGGGGGTAGATGTTTTTTAAATAGACTTTA